>CM077244.1:25530301-25725301 GCA_039654775.1 Spinibarbus caldwelli
TGCTGTGTGTGTGCACTTGGATGGGTTAAACGCAGAGCACAAATTTCAAGTATGTGACACCATACTTGGCCACGAATCACGTCCTTTCCTTTCCTTTATTAATATCAATTAATGCATTAACTAACATTAACTAATGGGACCTTATAGTAAAGTGTTACCACAAAAACTTAAAATAAAACGATTAAGAATTGCTTTCAGTATTTGAAATAAATAAACAGATCAAAAGCTTAAACTTGAATAAACTTGGGAAAAAAGAAAGAAATTTTGCCTTGGCAACTAACTGAAATAAACATGTTACTAAAAATACCAATACATTATAATAATTACTATATAAAGATAACACTAAAATAACCTTTAACACCATCTTACCTTTAAAATAAAATAAAATAAAATAAAATAAAATAAAATAAAATAAAATAAAATAAAATAAAAAATAAAAATTTTATTTATTTTGTGAATTTAATGTATCTGGCTTCCAGTGTCATATGTTTCCAGCTATTTTTAGCTGTACAAAACAGCTGGTTTTGCGGCTTGATATTTTAAACTGGTGTCTTACCATATTCTTTTAATGTATTATCCTTATTATGAACACACTGGTTTGTAGTGCAAACCGTTTTAACCGTTAACTGCACTTTGTTATTCTTCTCGTTATTTCCCTACAGCGGCTAATGAAACTGAAGTCTCACACACTGACAGAAAACGGCTTACTTCCGTGTTGAATAATAAGGTGGATAAAACAGCCTACAGGACTATAGATTTGAAACAAAGCCACTTTGATGGTTACTCCATGTGGCAGAGGACAAACAAATATAACAGGATCAACTTTCAGTCTTCACATAATTCAGCCACAAACAAGTCCAAACAAACAAACCAGACACCTGAAGTTATTAAGAAAATAGCTGCCATTACCATTATCTCACACTCCCATAATGTGGGAGTAAAAGGTCAAAAGCCTAATAGCTCACAGATCGGAGGGTCATCCAGGGTCATAAATGGGGGTGGGAAACCACTGGGGTTTCCACCATTTTTTCCTTCCTTTAGATGCTTTGCAAAAGAGGATACTAGCAACGTTATAATCTGTTTCATGCTCCCACGAATGAGTTCCTGATTCAGGCTCTCCCCACAATGAGGCTTACTGAGTGCCCCAGGGAATGCTGGGTAGGGAATAGCCCAACTATAGCTCCCGGTCACTGGCGTCAGGGGTGCACAAACCGGATTTTTGATAGCAATCATGCATTGTTCGTCATGCCTTCTCCCCTCAGCTTCTTTCTCCAGAGCCAAATCTAAATCTGTCATCTCCCAGAGAGAAAGAAAATAAAAAAAACAGACCTTTCCCAATCCCCAATTATGTGTGCTCTCATATTCACAGGCTGACACAGATCATAATTAAAGATGAAGGCATCCATTACAATTGTCATTTCTAATTCAAGCACAGACATAATTACAACTGAAGTGTTCTACTCCGGATGCTCTTCTTTTGTCCTCTTTTAAAAATGCCAAAGAGATTCAAATTGAAGCTCAAGAAGAACCAATCAAAATCTGGCTGAGTAGCAGCCCTCGCCCTGATTGGACGTCTAGTTACCATGCGGAATGTTTTGATCAGACACATGGTTCGAGGGAATGAGGAAGTTTCCCTAAAAAAATCGTTCACCCACAAATAAAAATTGTCATTTACTCAGCGTCCTGTCGTTCCAAACCTGTATGATTTTTTCTTCCATGGAACAAAAGTTGAGAGCTTTGAAAAACCTTCCCGCTCTTTTCCATAGGCTACAATTAAAGTATAATAAAGCAAAGTGAGAATTAAGTGTGCTTAACTGTACTGTGTACTTGTACTTAAAATCTTAAACATATAAATAAAAAAAGTACTTGCATATAATATGGATGAAATTAAAGGCCACTTAAAGAGACAACACTTTCTCAATAGTTTCTTAACACACTTAAGCACACTTTTAAAAGTGTACTTTGTCAATTAAAAAAAATAAAAATACAAACATTTTTACCTTAAATTACATTTTAAATAATTGTTTTAATAATGTTTAAAGCTTTAAAGTACACTTAAACTGATGTTTACTAACATACTAAAGCACATATATACTTGATCATAATTCAAACTATTAATCGCAATTAATCGCATCCAAAATAAAAGTTTTTGTTTACGTAAGTGTTTGTACTGTGTATATTTATTATGCATATATAAAAGACACACACAGCATATATTTTGAAAATATTTACATGTATTTAAATGTATATATTTATATTCATATAAACTGTATCATATATAAATATATTTAATATATAAACGTAACATTTTTCTTAAATATACACGTGTGTGTATTTATATACATAATAAATATACACAGTACACACACACATTATGTAAACAAAAACTTTTATTTTGAATGCGGTTAATCACGATTAATGAAAGCACTAATATATGAAGAGTTTATTTGCAAAAACAGATAACTCCGTTTTTTTTTTTTAACCTAGCCAAAATAACCCAACTGCAGTTTGATTGAGATTAACTGGAATGCACAATGAAAAAACATGATTTCTGACAATTGTTAAAAACGGAGTTCTGTTTTTGCAAATGAACTCTTCATATTATATTATATATATAATATGAAGAGTTATAGATATAATATGAAGAGTTAAGAATATATATATATATATATATATATATATATATATATATATATATTTTAAATAATACAGAATTTATATATTTAACATTATAACCAGATATTTAGTAAATACTTGCCAGTACATTCAAAAACAACAGAATTATGAAATTACATAAATGTCTAAAGTTCAACTAACTGTATTTATATACATTTAAACTTTAATACATTCACATTTAAACACAATGAACTTAAGTGTCTGAAAACATTACATTCAATTCACACTTAAGTATAATCTTTTAAAGTATTTTATTTCTGTCACAGGTACTCTTTTTTTTTTTTTTTAAAGTATGCTAAAGTGTACCTCTTTTTCATAAAACATGATAACCACATGACTTATTCACACATGGCTAATTCCAAGTCATTCAGTCCACATAAGAAAAAAAAGTCATTCAGGTTTGAAACAGCATGAGGGTGAGTAAATGATGAGAAAAATTTTATTTTTAGGTGATTTGTATCCCTCTAATAGATGTACAGGTCTCCCAGGTTGAAATCTTGACCCAAGGTTGTCAGGGCTCCTGTCAGGTTAACAGGTTTTCCAGCAGGTCAAGGTATATGGCAGTTGAGATAAAGGATGTTAGACAGTTAACAGCCCCCCTGCTTCACACTACTGTATATCCCCTCTATGAGACGGCATATGGCAGTATGGAGTGCACTAGAGAGCAGCGAGTGAGAAGAATAAGAGGGGACATTAAAAACATTGTCTCTGGGCTGCGGCGGCAGCAAGAATGCGCGGGGATTATGGATTATATCTCCTCTAATTTACATTCCTGAATGTCTGCAAATCCATTAACCCAGTTTGCCCTATGCTTGAGGAGTCGCCGGGAGAATTTAATCAGCCTGCTGCCCCACCACCAAGCCGCACACGTCAGCGCGCTTAATTGAATTGAAATCAGCTATCTTTGTTCTTTCATAGCGCACAGTGCCAGTACAGCAGCTTCACACAGACACACGTGGCTGTGGTTTGAATGCGGCCGCTGTGGCCTGAGAGACGTAAATAAGTCTTAAGGACAGTCAACGATATACAAGAGACGCGGAAATTGAAGTAAATGCTCATGAGGACATTCAAAGGCACATAAAAATACAGTTACAGCTGCCTGTTATGTAACACGGGCAATAGAGTACGTTATTCATTTACCCATATCTCCTTACCTACTCGAGTTCACATTATGAGGAGTGTGTATGCCAGGGTTTCAGCATGTTTAAGGAAACAATTTAAAAATACTTTTTAAAAAATAATTTTACATACATTTTATACAAACAAAATAAAATAAATAATTTAAAACATTTTTCAAGAAAACATGGGAAAAAATAATGTTTTATTATGTTGTTTTAGCACCACATTTATTTGGGAAATAAATGTATTAATTTATTAATTAATATTTGATGGAATAAAAACTATATTTAATAAATATGTATATATTTAACAGATTTAACAGTAATATTTACGTACACACTAAAACATTATTATCTCGTTTACAAGGTTACACAGGGATTTCCGTTAACAGTTTGAACATAAGCAAATCGCTAGAATAATTCATTGAAATGTACAGTATGAAAATAAATAAATAAATAAAAATAAAAAATCAGACTTTTCTGCTCTATCTGTGGAAATGTCTTCTTATTTTATTAAGACTTCAAAAATAATATTTAAGACCATTAAGGCTACTAATGTTAAGACTTTCTATACTATTAAAGACACTGAGGACTTACATGATATAACAGGCATGGACTTCATCTGCACAGATGTCTAGATTGTTTTTCTAGAATCTTTTTTGTAGTATAACTCACTTAGACTGCCCGAATACACACACACACGCGCAGGAAACTGCTTTGTCCATGCTTTAAACACTCGCCAGGATTTAAAGTGGCATGTAGCATAAAAACAGAAACGGCTTACGTCAGGGTGTAATTCCTGCATTGTGTCTGCAGCGCATTACTTTACATTGCATCAGAAGACACAATCTGGATGCTAAAAAAAAAAAAAAAAACATTTTAAAAACAAAAAACACTTCTATTTATGCTGTTGATATCTCAAAAGCCAGCACCCCTGAGATTACGTCTGTTTAAGGCAGAAAAACTTTTCTTTTGAAGAAACCGTTAGAGATTTCACAACCTCGCATTAATCACAGCCTGAGATCTACTCAGCAGTCACACACAGCGGTCCGGGTTAAATACTTTCTCTGTGTCAGATAAGAGCTGCGTTTCACTGGCAGTCGGCCATAACTGAGCTATTGTAGGACTGCCCATTTGACCCTGGCTATATTTACCCAGAATCCATTGATCTGTATTTACCCATCCTCTCTACATCCACCCCTGCGAAAGATCAACACTGTCTGCTCACGACCGCCTCTTCTGATGGCTGGAACAGACATGCCAAAGTAAAGAGCCCTCTGGAAGATATTGAATGTCAGGGATTCTTTGAAGGATAAACCGACACATGGCTTGATGACAACTCTCTACTTCTCATAACACCAGTGTATTGTAATGCCATTTGGGCAACATTACGCTCCACACACACTAACATACACACTGGCCTCAGTAGGGGAGTATCATCTATAAATAATACCACTAGGAGGGCAGTGTACGGTTAGTGAGGTGCGGCCCATCGTCTAATTGCCGCTGTAGAAAAAACAGTTAGGAGAGTCATTGAGAGTTGAGGCTGATACATAATACCCTCGTCGTGTGGTTTTGGCCTCTCCCTGACCTCACACGCCAGGCCAAGTCAAGTTAAGGCCAAGTCCGAGAAGACCTGAGCTGACCCGATCGCGTACACGCATCTGATACAACTAGTTAATGTTTCATACGGTACCGTCACTCACACAATCACATGATAAAGTGATTAAAAGACTACTTTTATAGAAAGCAATGGCTATAAATTGTGGTTAATGGACGTCTTGTTTTTGGAAAGCATGTTACAGGACATTTCTGGGCTGCTATTCTGAAATCCTGGGGAGGAAGGAAAGTTTATACTGAAATGAGGCAGGCTAAACCGTCTCCCGCAAGGTTTAAGTATTATGTTGTAAAAACTCCGGCCAATGAATAAATTCAAGGTCCAGCAAACTTTCGTTTTCAGGTTTTTGAACGGTACTAACGGAACATTCTGCTTCCACTTTTCCTACCTTTTACACATCTCAGGACATGCATGAAATGGGAGAGAAACCTTTCTGTTTTGACCGTTAAGTTGAAAAACTGCAGGCTACACTTCTGATCCTAGTAAATGAATTTAAAGAGTCAAATAAATATTAATGCACAATAAAAAAGGGCCTCACATTAACTTTACAGACAGCTAAAAGTAGATAGAACTTAAATCTATTGAAAATCTTGCTTTTTTTTTGTCCTGATTTGGGAGGTAAATCCACAGAATGGGATTGTGGTAAATGTCTAGAAACAAGTTCCATTTATTAATTAATTTAAAGGGAGACAGGTAATAGTGTTTCAAATAATGTTCAGTTTCAATTGTTTCACTTCATAAAACCTCAATATATTGTCAAGAGCCACTTTGTATTGCCTGATATGCTTTTTTTGACTCTCAAAGTGACGGTAGCCATTGAGTTGTATTTTATGAATCACCAAGGACCATGGTTTTAGCTAAAAATCTTTTTCACAGTTCTACTCAAGAAAAAAAGTCCACTACATTTGGATGACCTAAGGGTGAGTAAAATTCTAAAATTTTATCTCAGTTAAATTTTTGTAGTCTTTTGTAGTCATTAATTGGCAATGAGGCTCCAGGCTACCCTGAAGATTTTAGTTTTACCTGTTCTGTGGTTAAATATTTGAGCTTCACTCTATAGAAACACTGTGTACTGACCTTGGAAGTAAGAGGCACCCATAAATCCCCTGTGAAAGGCATAGCCTGGTTCACGAGAGGTGGGTGTGTTTGTTGAAGTGTGTGTCCGTGACACATCAGGCTGATAACACCTCCATTATTCAACATGAAACGGCTGGTGAGATACCTCCTAACTTTGAAAGTCAATGTTTGTGCAGCAAGTGCACTGGAGTTCAAGTGCCATGAAGGCCACCTCCACCTCTGCCATGACACCAGACACCGGTGCTACGGTTCAGATCGCTTACCTGGACACCAGGTGAGCAGGACAGAGGTGTCAGGCCAAGGATGTATGAAAGGTTATTACAAGGATAAAAATTAGTTTTGTTAAAAAAAAAAATAAAAAAATAAACGCTAAAGTTCACAAAGTGACAAAAACTAAAAGCTATAAATGTGCAAAACAAAATGAACAAATGAATGAAGAAACAAAAAAAGTATTTAGTTTTTACATTGTTCATCAATGCTGAGGGGTCTGATTTAATAAATTTCCCAAGCCTGAATTATGACCATCACACATGATGTTGAGGGGCAAGCAAATTTAACACTGGTGAAACCAGAAACACTTCTGAATCACTGAAAAGCCAATACAAAGCACTTTAAAGCATTGTTTAGTTTATCTGAACTGCCTCTAAACATATAGTCTAAACAGCCTAAAAAATAACTACTGAATATTTTCCAATTAGCCATGTCGTAAACTTGGCAAATTCAGTGACTAGTTGTTTCTCTGAGTGGAGCCAGTCCATGTTGCTGGATACGCTCTAATGATGGTAGTTACAATTTACTGCTAAATGTAGCGGCAATCACACATTTATAGCACATTTAATTGCCCACAAAGACTGCAGTGCGCCGTGTTAATTTTCAACTTTGATTGTATTATTTTGTAATACATGTTGTAGTTTCTAATGAAGCATCGTAGTCAGTACATATTGTGTTGCTATGTTAGAAGAGATTACTAAAATTGTCTTGAAACAAGAGCAAAAAATGAATGCACCATTAAAACCAAGTAAAATTAAAAACCAAAATAAAAATGGTAAAAATATGGAGGAAGGCGAGGAAGGAGAGACGCTGAAAAATGAGGCAATACCTCGAAGGCATATGAATGTGAGGAAGTCTTCTGTCTTGGGCTTGCGTCTGGAGAGGAATGTGATATGTGTGAGCGGCGTGGGTAGAGAGGGGTCGGCCATCTTCACCGGCGTGGTGCTGGGAGAGTTGGGTTGAGACTGAGCAAACTTCCTCTGTGCATGCAGTCTGGGCCTAAGAGAGAAAGAGAGAAAGAAAACAATAGATTTTAAATACACTTGCGTTCTATCATATAATGGAGAGTTTATGAACACATTAGAAAAACCTTTCTTCTGAAAATCCCCACTTGGCACTGGGACTCGGATAATGCTGCCCAGAGCAATAAATTCATCTTAACGCATTTGCTCTTGTGATGGTAAAACTCCACTCGGGGCCTGGCTGTTGCCATGACTAATTCAGTCGATCTGGAACCCATTCAAACACGTTTTTGGTCTGATTAGCACACAAGAGCTGCTACTTCAGATAGTTATCCAAATGCTGATAACTGGGTTGAGGACTGGAACAATATAGGATACAAATTCAGAGGTATTCACACGTTTAAGCTTGCTGAAGAAATATGGTTGAAAATGGGTGAAATATGGAAAGGTGGCCTTTAAGATTTTACTGTTGGCTTTTTTAAAAATTTTTCATTAAAATCTAACAGTGTTTAAAAGTAGGGACACAGCTATGAAACCTTATACAACAGGAATATTTTTGTAATGAACCTCTTCTCAGTCAGGTATGGACGCCCGTTTCCACCATGGAATAAATAAATAAAGGTAATTGTGATATTTTCATCTCACAATTCTGACATTTTCTCGCAATTCAGATATAAAGTCAGAATATTGAGATAAGCTCACAATTCTGAGAAAATGAGTCAGAATTGTGAAGTCACAATTAATTCTGTGAATTCTTACTTTTTTTTTTTTTTAATAGCAATTCTGAGTTTACATCACACAATTCTATGTATAATAAATCTCGCAATTCTGATTTTTTTTCCCCTCCAAATTCTGGGTTTACATCTCACAATTCTGACTTTTATTCTGAGAATTTTTAGTTTAGTTTTTAGTTCTCGCAATTCCGACATTTTTTCATCAGAATTGTGAGATTAGGCAGAAATTGGTGTCCATAATCAGGACGTAGTAGTAACGTTAAAGTAAACAAATAATTTAACAAACTTATGTATAAGTGTTATGTATAAGTGTCTTATGTATCAGTTTAGTTAGTGATCATGTCATAATTCTAATAAAATTGTGAAAATCGACTGAAATTTGTGTTACGGACACTGTAGTGATCATTTCTGATTCGAGAAACTGCTATTTTTGTCGCACATCTCAAGAATCAGTGCAGACAGTCTCTGTGAGCGAGTAAGTGACTTGACAAAATGACACTAACGGACACTTGCGAGATGTTGTCTAACTCTTCCTCTGAATGTTGATTCACGTCAAGGCTTTGAAATGTAATTAAGTTCTCCATTATGCGCTGCGAAGACTTCAGCAGCAGCTGATGACTGATAAATAGTACTAAGGATAAATCAAACTGCCAACTTTCATGGCCTCTCGAACTCACTCATCACAGCTTCTCCTTTTGGAGACGTCTAACTCACTGACTCCACATTTCAGTTCAGCTTTCCCCGTGAAACAGCACGGAATACTAAAAACAGTGGAAAGTCGTATGTCTCAATTTCTCCTCCACCCTCTGCATGCTGCCAGAGGAGGCACGCGTGTACGCACTTTCCATTTCAGCTGCATTTCATCATTTTACCCACACACACTCCCCTCAGTCCACGCCTGATGTTTGCTGCCAAATATGTTCTCCCCACACAGAATCAAAGAAAATAAGGGGGATGGCTAAAAGACAAACATCATTCACTCCTGTACAAATTAATCTCATTCAATCAGAGGACTGTGCCTGAGATAGCTTGCCAAGCCCCAGCAGCTTTGACGAATCCGCAACGGCATCACTAATCAATTCTCACCAACACTGTTTTCGGCAGACAGATTGTTTCTCTTTTTTATTTTCCAGTCTCTCATGGCTGTGACTGATGGCACAGGCACTGTCGCTATGCCACAAAAGAGAATAAACTCTGCAACTTCTGTTCATGTCTATTTGGCATCAAGTGATTCTGACTATCCTGAAATCTTACTGAAGCATTTATGCAGAAAATGAAGTCTATATCTACTTTTAAGACAACCCTTTTGTAATGCCAAAGGCCCAAAGGCTAGGAAATCAATCAATGATTAAAACAAAATCAAATTTTAACGGTGAAAGCTGAGAGTCTGGCAATTAAATGTACTAAAGTCTGGAAGAAGAGAGAAAAGGGGAGAAAAATCAGACTGAAAGCCTCACAGACTTGGAAATAAACAAGAAATTGCAATGAAGTTTATTTACAGGGGAAAAAACTGAAGTGTACACAAGTTTAAAACACACCATGTGTTATGTTTCAAAAAGACACATAATCACTCTCTAAATCGGCTTCATCTGTTCAACTGGGGTCTGCAGCTCCACACCCAAACACTGACATTAATTAATGGAGATTACACAGACAAAAAGTTTATCATAACATTGGAGATAGCTGGAGGACTAGATGACAGCTGAGTGAGATTTCAGCCAACAAACACAAGTGTAAAAAAAATAGACTATAAAACGTTGCTGCTAGATATTCAACAAAGCACTTACAAGCCGGCCAACTGCCTCATTACTTATTGATTGCTAAAGTGTTTCAGGCAGAGGTGTAACCTCATTTAGATTGGTCCAGGGGAGGATTTGTACTTTGCAGGAGAAATAAAGAAAACCATTTTTTTCTTAAGGAACCTAAATATTTTTAAGAGCTGAAAACTGCTGCTTTAGAAGTATTAATGCGATTAAGCACCAGAGTAATTCTGATGCAGCTGTGCAAAAAAAGTATCCAGTAAAACAACGAAGGATGTCATGGTTCATCGAGTCAGTCTAGACTGCTCTGAATCTCAGAGACGGCCTGCTTTTATTGGACAATTTATCCTATCTGTTCCTCATTACGGGGTATAATGGCCGACTGTTTGGCATGCAAGTATCCAGTGACAGAGATAGAGATGCATGCTGGGATAGCCGACATGAGCGTAATCCCAACACACTATACAGAGAGCATTTTGCAATGTCTATTAACAAATTTACACTGTCTAAATACAGACCTAACACGATAAACTCAATCAGATGAAGGAGAAACAATACAGTTAGTCCACACAGGAAGTCCTGGAAATTTTCCTGGGATATTGTTTGGCTTCATGCAAATATGCGAGTTCTTTGAAAAGAGAATGGTTATGATAACATCTGATGACTCTGATACTCTTAAAACTATATACATTAATAGATTACTTAAATGATTGCTCTGTTCCAAAATCAAGTGAGTTCCCTAGACAGCTTTTAAAGGCATTGTGAGCATTCAAAATGCAAACGCTGTTCCAAAAGGTAGAAAGCAATGTTATTCTGCTTTCCAAGATATGTAATTTTGGCCAAATTTTAAAGACAGATTCACATGCATCTTTTGAGAGGCAGTCCCAGAATGAATTGCACTGAGCTCAATGAAAAAAAAAATATATGTATTTCTTCAAATACTTAAAACTCTTGACAAAAATAGTGGCATCCCATTAAATTTGACTATTGTAGAGAGTTCAAATTCAGCACCTTGTGAAGGTATGTGATGTTTAGAATTTTGCCTTAGAAGTTGGTCGTCTACGTAGACAGTAGACATTACATGAACTTGTTAGGTTTTAGAAAGTTCCAGTGTTTCAAGCTCTACATATTTTTCCAGGACTGCCTGAGTTGTGGCTGTCCCCAATTATAACGTGTCTGTGCAAATTCATGATGCACTCCAAATAAAGCCAGCCTCCAAATGAACTTCGTTTCAACTTCAAGACTCTCCTGTCAACCAGGAAACAATGATATATTGAGCCTTTTGTATGTCTCAGAGAGAGGCAGTCTGTAAATTGCAACATGAGTGATGGAGGGTGGAGATGGGATCTAACCACATCCTCCAGACAGGACGGGTAAAGAGGGCCATGAGAATGACTGATCTGGGCATTCCGGTTCCGCTGGCCTTACCCTTCCTCAGTGCGCGAGAGACACTGCAACACAATAGCCCCATGGAGCTTCCCAGCCTGTGCACTCCTTAATGGGACAGATATGGGTTCTCTTACAATGCTAGTCTTTTAACAAGAGGCTCATGCATAATTTACAGCTGATAAAAACCACAACGGGTAAGGTCACTCCAGGAACTAGGGCTCTGATCCTATTACCATTTAGCTCATGGTGAAAACCCATGATGAAGAGTTGTGATTGAGGTCAAGTTTAAAGGGTAATGGGTGCATTTATGTTAATCTCTCTTATTGTATAAACAGAAATGACTAGAAGACATCCAGGAATTTCAATATATCTGCCTCCAGAGTCAAAGTGCCGTCCAACAAATCCACCTCTAGCTTCAATTTATCTCTCCCTCTAAATTCTGCCTCTGTTTTCAAAATATCTACCTCCAATTTGCCTCCAGTTTTTATAGATTTGCTTACAAATTAGTCTACAGTTTGGGGTATCTATCCTGCAAATCGGCTTACAGTTTTCAAGGTCATTTGAAAAATGACCTTGAAAACCTTGAAATGAATTTGTCTAATATCTCTGGCTCCAAATCAGTCTACAGTTTTCAAGTTACTACCTCCAACCGATTGTTCTATAGTTTTCAAGGTCTATGCCTTCAAATTAGTCTACAGATTTCAAGGTCTATACCTCCAAGTTGGTCGACAGTCGTCATGGTATCAGCCTCCAAATCAGTCAACAGATTTCAAGTTACTACCTGAAATTTAGTCTACTGTTTTCAAGATCCATGCCTCCAAGTAGGTCTACAGCACAGATTTTCAACTTTTTCTCCTGGAGACTCACTATCCTACAGAGTTTCCCTCCAATCCTAATCAAACACACCTGAAGCAGCTAACCAAGGTCTTCAGGATTCCTTGAAGTAGGTTGGAAATAAACTTCGCAGGAAAGTGGGTCTCCAGGAGCAGGGTTGAAGACCTAAGGTCTATAGTTTTGGTCCAAAGTACCTGCATCCTGTCTGCCTCAAGTTTTTATTGTATCTGAATTCAAATGATGCCTCCAGCGTCAAAGTACAGTATGTGCCTCCAGTTTCAATACATCTGCCTCCAGTTTCTCCCCTCCGCCTGTGTGTAAGGGTGTGCTTAAAATACAGGTGCAACGAAGAGGTTAGAGTAAAGCAGACCTCCTGTAGATCAGCCCAGCTGGCCAAGATGTGGAGAGAGCCAGACAGAAGTGGAGTGAAAAAGTGAATGGGCAGTCAAGTGAAACAACAAAACGGGGGGAAAAAAGTGAGGGGCAAGCACCTGCTGGGAGGCGCGGAGGGAGAGATTATGGCAGGATGTCCCGATTCATCCTCCTCTAATCCCTGTGCCTTGCCTTTCAAAGAACACCCCGCTCTGATGTTACATGTGGAGCTCTTCTGTATCATTGATTAGCTTTCAGGACAGCGGCAAGAGAGAGGAGTGGGGTTTGCCCCATTGGAAAGGACAAGAAACAGCATCTGGATCCCTGGGGCTCATTAGAGTTTAGGAAAGGTGGGACAAGCAACAGCTGTTGCGAGCTGGAGTGAGCAATAAGAGGACACAACGCGATGATTAAAAACTAAAATATACGGACGAAGTCTAATATCGTGGTGGCATGCACGAACACACATGGTTACTGGTTTACATTGCATGCAATTACATGAAGCATGTTAATGCTTAATTATTTGCATGTTGAGAAGTTGTCCCAAGTTTCCTCCACTTGATCTGCCTCCAATTACAGGAGGTAGTCCCATCTGCATCAGCAGTAGGACCAGCCTCATTCTGAGTGGCCAGTTGTGTTCTGTGATCTCCGCTGGTGTAATGTGATCTCTCTCCACAGTCCTGAGTGCACAGCATGACGATAAAGGAAAACAGGTACTGCATGCACTCTGGGATTCCGGTGTGTGCAATTGTTTTTAAGTCTGACGCGCCTCTAAAAGAGCACCAAATTGTGCTGAACAGGAGGAGTTGGAGGGCTTCCACAAACAAAAGCACATTGGTGGCGCCAGGGGTAAAAGGGACGACCCCTCTGGTGTCAGCACCTCCCCCCCAGATCCCGGAGCATCAAAGCATTCCACAGCGGCTGGAGTCACTCCTAATCTCAACAGCAGGCTCTGGCTCTCTCCGGATCAGATGAGTGGAGCAGGGGAGAAGCTCGCAGGGAGGGAGAAAAAGATGAATGATTGCAGGAGGGAGATGGATGGAGCCATGAAGAGAGGGCAGGCACTGATAGACCCCGGGGGCAGAGATGTTTGAGTTTTAACAGGGAAGAGAGGGGAGGAGGGGTGTATAAAACCCTTTGTGTGCAACTGATTCATTCGGCCTGTTTTCAGTCATGTGCATGTATTAACATTGAGGCAACTTTAAGATAACAGGATGAAAGCACAGCCCTCGTGGATTCAACATGAATCAAAAAATCTAAATGAATGAACTGGATAACACAGTAAATAAAAGGTATATTTTGATGTGTTGGTATGATATCTCAGACTCCCAGTCCATAGAAAGGCATTTTAGATGTATTTTTTTAACATGGTCAAAACTGTAACGTGGGCCTCATCTTAAGCCATTTTATAATCTTTTGATATTCTGAAAGCGACCAGACCATGATGTGACCAGACTGTGATGCCGATTAGGCATTCATAATGCTCAGCATACGCCATACTGCTTTGTGCTGTTTGTGTAATATGCCATCTATTTGACTTTTTTTAACAGCTCTGTGGATTGACTGTGACTGCTAACATAGTTTACTTAGAATCAAAATTGTTCAAATCTGCTCAGTACACATCCCATCATCGTTAAATCCATCTTCCATCATGTCCAGCTGCTCTGTGGTATATGCTTCAATAAAATTGCTTGGAGACACACACAAACACTTGTCAATCAAAAAATTTAAACCGCATACAAAATGTAAATATATGCAAGCCACTTATGGACAGAGTGCTGGATCTGAATGTAGTAATTCAATCAATCTGCTTTATTACTGAATAAGTGTGTGTATATATGTATATTATATACACACACACACACATACACACAATGTTTCCAGACAAAGAAGGGTGAAAATGTATGATAAGGAATGTATGAAAAGGAATAACCCTTTTTCAGTCAAACATCTTTCATTCTCTTGCTGACTTGCTGTTTCTAGTACAAATCCTAACTCCCTCTCTCTTTTTCGCTCTCTGCTAAAGCTAAACAGCTCCAGATGGGCCACATGGTCCTGATAAACTCTCCCAGCATCCTCTGCCAGTGCGGAGCAGCTGGCTCCGAGAGCACAGTGAGGAGCCAGCGGCACATGTGCCGAGCAGCCCACGGCAGCCAAGAGAGCGCAGGGGGATCCCTGATTCTGGGTCATTCATGAGCCCGCTCTAATAAACAGTGCTGAAATGATAATCGCTACAAAACGGTGACAATGCAGAACCGCAAAGCGGGGGTTGGGTTAGATGGTCAGTAAAAATATGGTAAATATTTGTGAATGAATTTTTCTTTTTAATTATCTCTTTGTAATGATTGAGTAGAGTCGATTTGCAAAGAATTTCTAAATCAGTCATCTGCAACAGTTTTATTTGAAAGTGGAAAACACTTGTATTATAATGCGTTGATCAAAACATTTTTTTTTTTAATTACTTAAAGGAGAATATGCTACCAGACAAACAGTTTTGACTAAATTTTTATTTGAGTGATTATTCAAATAAATATTTTTCAACTGTTTAATAAAATTAGCTATCTAAACTGAACTGATTAGCTATCTTCAGTGAACTGATTCACTGAAATTAAATCAGCTGTGATTTAATTTTAATAAAAGTGTGTATTTATTTTATTTTTATTTATTTATTTATTTTTGAGGTATGGGGCAAAAAACCTACAATATTGTTCAAAAGTTTAGGGTGATAAGATTTTTTTTTTTTTTTTTTTGAAAGAAGTCACTTATGCTCACCAAGGCTGCATTTACTTGATCAAATATACCGTAAAACAGTAATATTGTGAAATATTACCAATCAAATATCTGTTTTCTATTTGAATATATTTTAAAATGTAATTTATTCCTGTGATGGTAAAGCTGAATTTTCTGCATCATTACTCCGATCTTCAGTGTCACATCAGTGATCCTTCATAAATCATTCTAATATGCTGATTTGCAGCTCAAGAAACATTTATCCAGTCATTTCAATGTCTCTCCAGTCATTTTTGATCAATTTAATACATCCTTGCTGAAAAAGTATTAATTTAATTTTAAAAAATATCATGCTGACCCCAACTTTTGAAAGGTAGTGTAAATGTTAATTAAATCTCAAATATTTCCCATTTTAGTCCTCTGAGAGAAAACAGAGATCTGAGACACTGAGGTTCAATAAAATGACTTGTGAAAGATACTCTCTGACCCTGAGCTGGATAATAAATGAGAGTGATTTTGACGTCCTTCCCAGAGAAGCGCTCTATTTCAGATATGCAGAATAATCTTTGGACCTGCAAACACACTCCAGCTAATTTCTTATTGTTTTTCTGCCTACCTGAGTCAAGTTCTCCAAGCAAAACCATGAACGATGGTTTGGTATTGGATTGACCTTTAACCTTGCACCCTACCACTCTGCCTTCATATATCAGCTCATTAGTCAGGTGAGCCCGAAGACGTGGGGTCACAGAGGTCACGATGAGAAAAATACAAACCTGACCCCTCAGCGGTCACCTACAAATGCCAGCGTTCATCACAAAAATACAGCTATGACATTAACATGCACCTCAGGAGAATAACAATATGGATTTTTGCAACACAAAGCTCTTAGCATCTAAACACACTAGAGATTCAATTATAAAGGTAGACATCTTTAAGCCATCATGTTTTAGCTTAAGTGCACTGCATCACCACTAAACATCCAACCACTAAAAGCCTGATATCAGCTCTTCTCTCAGCAGCACAATCACTTTACATCAGCTTCTAAGAACACTGGGCTGGCAGTAAGAAACTTAAAGCAGCAGTAAACTTTGCTAAATTCTTCCCATAACTGCTCTCCAAAACCCCAAAACATGTGACAAACAAATGCTTAAAAAAGGTATTGTATTTCAGCTAGCTGCCAAAGCAACATTTTCATTTACTTTAACTTATGTACTACATGTACTATAATAACTAAAACTGGAAAATGAAGAATAAATCTATATAGGCGTATAAATAAATAGGCTAAATAATGACAAAAATAACACAACTACTAAAATTAAACTAAAATTGAAATGAAAACAGAAAATGCAATGAATTCAAAATGTTATACATGTTATTATGAACAATTAGTGTGCGCACATTTCAATCATAAATATATAATTTTATATTCATACAATCATACATTTTTCTGTTACCTACTTTTTTTTTTTTGGTTTCATGAATATCTGTTTAACTCTGAACATGTTACAGCACAGAAATAAAATGGACTGGAAACAATGTTTCACACTGATTTGTCTGGAAGCATGCAGAAGCCAAGTCAAATTTGAGTCAACATCATATTTCAGACTCTGAATAAAAGAGAGCAGCACTTGACCAATAACAGTAATGCATTCTGTCATTTCAACCCAGCTAAGTGTAAAAACAGAAACTCCAGAATTTTCATTTCAGCCATAAACTGTGTTTTCTATTTACAAGCCTATTTTAGAACTCCTGAGCCTTAAATGTGATCGTGAGTGTGTTTACATGACTTACGGGCTTCGGGAGGTATTTATATCCGAAGCAGCGCTCACATTCACACTGGGAAGTGTTACTATAAAGTTCCTGCACGATGACGGCTTTCCAGAGCCGCTGCTGGACAGATGCCTAAAGGATACCAGTCTGCATACTTAATGCAGTTGCTCATGATTTCATTAAAGGCAACTGAAAGCTGTTTGTTACGTAATGGAAAGCGTGAGCTGCTGAGACTGCGGAAGGGGGAGAGAACGAGACAGACAGAGATACCAGTACTCCTATAAAATCCCTGTCTAAATCCCATGTACCCACTTAAGATGTCTGTCACTCTTTATACAGGGCTGCAACTTAACCCAGCCGGTGTGGTTTAACAATAGAGCAGACGTGCTGCGCTCAGACAGGTGGTCTAGACTGGCATCGAGCCAGATGCTGAGGGCCCACGCCACCCTCCCCTCTGGTTTAACACATCCGTCTGCCACTCATGCGTGATGTCACTCCGATGCCCCCCAACGCTGTCAGTCACTGCTGCGCTTCATCACTGAGCGCTGCTAGAACGACTCACGACAAAAAGATGAAGAGAGCCAGAGAGGGCTAGGATATGGTGAGCTTTTTATGCACAAAATTAGAATGTGAGATTTCTGCTGGATCATCTCTAGTGTTTTGACTGCTGGTGTAAAGCCTGATCCAGCTTTTTCTCGCTTTAAACAGAAAGAGACAAGTCAACCACAATGTTTTTGGTGCCATTTAAAGTGATAGTTCACCACAGAATGAAAATCCACTCATCATTTACTCACCCTCATGGCTTTCATTCTTCTTAGGAATACAAAAGAAGAGATTTTGACCAAAAAAAAAAAAAATTTTTTTTTTTTTTTTTGTCCATACACTGGAAGTCAGTGGTTTTCACCAAAACGGTTTGGTTTCCAACATTCTTCAAAATATGTTCCTTTCTTTTCTACAGAAAGACCAATTTGGAACAACACGAGGGTGAGTAAATAAGCACAATTGTCATTTTTGAGTGAACTAATCCTTTAAGAATAGGTAAATCTCAAATAAATTATACCACAATAGACCAACATGTAACAAATTGGTAGATATGGTAGCATTACATTCAGATCAAAATAATATTGAACCACAACACAGGTAATACCTAAATAAAAATTGTGAAAAAATGTGTGTAGTCTGTTTCTGTCAGTCCAGACACAACGCACCAACTATTTCATGGACATAACTCTGAAAACAAAATATAATATATAGTTCTGCTTATTGATGTGCTGTTTATGCCACTAAGTGTCTCAAGCAAAACTCAAGACTACCTTTTATGGATCTGACACAACGACTCTCGCAAACTTGGTAGACTAGTTCTTCTTAGCTCATCATAGCAGCCTGGCACCTTGTTATCATGACTTTATTTTACAGTAGACTGACAAAAACCTGTGCAACATGAATCCTGGAAACTGCATAAAGCCAGCCAATCAGATTGAGACATTCGGTTTCAAAAAGCCCTTGCTGTGTTTGTTGTCAATACGCATCATATGGTCCGTGAAGAGTGAGACTGTCATCTCTAACCTGCTGCCAGACCACTGTGAAGAATCACAAATGGATTTTGTGGAATTCTGGATTATCCTGATGAATAAGTTTTGTATGATACCAAGGACACACACACACACACACGCATTAAATTGCTCAAAAGTGACAGTAAAGACATTTATAATGTCACAAAGATTTCTATTTCAAATAAATACTGTTCTTTTGAATCTCAAAACTCTATTCAGAGAACCCTGAAGAAAAAGTATCAGCAACTGTTTTTAATATTGATAATAATCAGTTCCTTGAGCAGCAAATCGGCATATTAGAATGATTTCTGAAGGATCATGTGACACTGAAGACTGGAAAAGAGCAACAGAGGCATTCTGTTAAATTTCCTTTTAAATATCTTTTTGTGTTCGAGAGGAAAAAAAGGTAATTTGTGTTTGGAATAACATGAGGGTGAGCAAATTACTAGATTTTAATTTTTGGATGAATATGCCTTTAAGAGCAGTGTTCATAACTCAGAGGTATTGCCAAAATAAACCCAAAACACAGCTAATGGAGCATGGCTTCAATTCAACACTGCTTCTCTCAACAGGCAAAACGGTTTTAGAGCCAATCAAAAGACAGGAATCTGAGCAACCGCAAAAGCATATAGAAAAGCATACATGCCAAGGTGAATTCATCTCACTTAACCCATCAGTAACATTAAAATGACAAGCCCTAACGCACTTGGGCACAGCAGCTGAGATTATGGCCCACTGCTCCTACTTATCCAGCCTCAGCCAATCGGCAGCCACGATTGTCTGCTGTGCAAATACCTCAGCCCGAGTCCTCAAACAGAGGACATTCCTGCCCTGTGAATCAGCTGAAGTTTGGAGCCAAACGACCTACCTGAGAGTCGTCTTCTCACGCTATACCTCTCAATTCATCTCTGCGAATGGCTCTGAAAACATGAGTCATGCTCCAATCATGTTTAATCGCCTCACTTGTCGCAGATATCGATCTGCCGTACCATTAGAGTGGATTGTGTAGTATGTAGCACAACCAGCGGGTTTAAAGGAAAATCAATCTGGCTATTATAGAGCCATATGTACTGAAGGCATGATTGGTCATATCTGCATGAATAGGGTGCATTTTAAAGAGAATGGGGGGAAAAAAGAGACAAAGTAGTATGCAATGTGTATACTCTGCATACTATCCTCACTAAAACTCACCAAAATACAGTATACAACCCAAAAACACTGCTCAGACTAATATATATACATATATACACATATATATATATATATACAAATAAAAGGTAATTGCAATTTTTTAATCTCACAATTCTTATTTTGTTTCTCACAATTCTGAGGAAAGGAAGTTAGAAACTCAGAATTCAGAGGAAAAAAGTCAGAACTGCAAGATATAAAGTCAAAATTCTGCCTTTTTTCAGGGTTTACATCTCACAGTCTTTCTTAGAATTTACGGTAATACTTTAGAATAGCGAACACTTATTCACTATTAACTACGACTTCTCCCTCAATAAATTCCTAATTTGCTGCTTATTAATAGTTAGTAAGGTAGTTGTTAAGTTTAGGTATTGGGTAGGATTAGGGATGTAGAATAAGGCATTAATATGTGCTTAATTACTACTAATAAATGGCTAATATTCTAGTAATATGCATGCTAATAAGCAACTAGTTAAGAGACCTTAAAATAAAGTGTTACCGAATTTACATCTCACTTTCATAAAAAAAGTAACAATTCTGACTTTTTTGTTGCAATTTAGAGTTTTTCTCTCACAATTATATTTAAACTCACAATTGTGAGATAAAAAGTCGCAATTACTTAATTTCAGTGTTTGTGCTGCCACGCAATGTGCTGCCACGGGTACGGCTGTAGTTTAATGTCTATAGAGTTGCACTGGTGAGCAGGCCTTAAGAAACACACCCAGAATAAAGAAATGGTGTAAAGGCAGCACTGGCCCAACACAAAAGAGTAATTTGGCAGTGACTGCGCAGCCACTAGAAAAACAATTGGAACGATCTTCTCTTTAAGAAGGGTTCTCAAACAAGCAAACACAAACACACACTAAAAAGACAAGCCTCTTCAGCGCCTGCCACGTTTGGTGCCCCCTTGTCTCCTCTAACTGGGGTTTTGTGTGTATTCAGCACGCCTAGGCGACTGCGATTTTAATCGAGGGAAGGGAAGCTGCCGCTTTGACACTTGGCAGAACTTGGAGGCCTCTCTATTTCTCAATCCTGGGAATGCAAACAGCAGTCGTCTCCCAAACGGCTTTCCACATCCCTCCCCCTGCAACCTGGCCAGCCCCTGCACCTGTGCCTCTGTCTGTCTCTCCTCCCTTTCGTTCTCTCTCTCCCTCGCTTTCTTTTTGGGTTTATTGTAGGCCAGGTGTGAGAGACGTTGGCACTGCCTCAATCAGACTCCTTGTTGTCGTCTTATGTGGGCAGCAGATGCCTAATAAGTTGCCCAACGTGCACACACACGCAAGCACACACACTTCCAACACATGCAAAAGTCCAATAGAGCACAAATGTCGGGGCAAGGAGTGATTCATTAAAGGAAAAGTTTACCCAAAAAGTATTTTCTGTCATCATTTACTCCCCCTCAGGTTGTTAAAAACAATGAATAAAATAAAGAAAACATGACAGACCTTCCTCTGTGGAACTCAAAAGAAGGGACTGAAGCATTTAAGAACAAAAAACAAAACAAAACACGAAAAAACAATTATTTAAATTATTAAATTAAATTAAATTAATTTGAATTAAATAAAATACAATTTTACTAAAAAAATTCAAGCTCCACAAAACCATCAGTCATAAAAGTGGTTTATATAACGCTGGTACTACATCATTATTATAATAAAAGTATATTATTCCATGAATACTGAAGTCATACAATAACTTTGTATAAGAAACAATTATTCAATTAAAATCTGCCCTCGCTCTTCTCAGTTCACGAGTGAAGTGATGTCTGTTTGTGAACAAATCAGTATTTTGAGTTAGAATGACTCATTCATGAATCAAAATGATCTGTTTTTGAATTCAACTCACTGATTCAATGATCTGATAAACAGTTCCTCGATTAACGTCTCACAGAAAGAGAGGAATATAAGTGAACAACAACTTTAACTTCTTTATGTACCTCACAGAAATCTGTCATATGACTTCAGAAGATTCTGAATTATATGGGCCAACTTCATTGATGTTTTTGTGTCCTTTTTGAAGCACGAAAGTCGACATTCATTCTAATTACATTTTTAAAAAAATCCCCCAAAATGAACCTAATGTTCTTTAGAAGAAATAAGTCATACAGGTTCAGAAAAACATGAGGGTGAGTACATGACAGAACCTTTATTTTTGAGTAAACTATTCCTTTAAGAGGCCGCTCCTGTGTGCAGGCAGAGCAAAGCCCTTAATGGCCCACGATGCTTTACCGTTTACACTGCATCTGCTGCTCTCTACTTCTTTGTGCTTGCTTAACTTTCTGCACTGCCCGTCTCGCCTCTTTTTAGCCTCCCACTCGCTCCACGTAAAGCTGTTTTAATGATGATGTCTCCAGGACAGCGCTCTGATTAACCATTATAACAGGGTATTAAGTGACAGGTAAACCAGCGGCAGGTGCTTTCTGCCCGCACACACTCGTCTCTTTCGATCTCCCATAGGTGCTTGCGGCTTGACAGACAGAACCCCAGACAGAAGGTCTCTGAGAACGTTTCTTTCAGGAGGGGGTTGAAACGGACATCTGCTGGGGTCTGGCCGCTGCAGTGTGGAAGCTCTGCGTTGTGTGGCGTTCGGTGGGCGCTGCACAGCGTCGTCTTTGAAGCAGTGTCTGCGCTCAGAGCGGTTTTGTTCCCTCGAAGCCAGTGGTGGGATTAATTCAGACTCTCCAGAGGAAGAAAAGCCTCTTCAGTGGGCCTACGCAACTGTTTGTAAGGGGGTTTATGGCACGCCATGAAAGTTGTGCCATTATACAGTAGGCTTGATGAATACGTCTTCCATAATGCTAATGCCACCTATCTATGTGAATGTGTGATTGAGCATTGAATGTGGCCATACACTCAGATCAAAGTCAAATCCTGTTTGAAAGAAGATGGGCGACTTAAAAATGAGAAACACGCCAAATACCGAATTATAATGCCAAGTGCAACATAAAAGAAGGGAGTTTGAATGAGGTAAACACTTAGACAGCTGCGTTGTGGGTAAAATACATAATTTTTAATATTTTTTATCAATACTTTTCAGCATTGAATGAAATATATTTACTGTCGAAATTTCTACATCAGTCATCTTGGATGATTTTATTTCACTGCGCTTTCTGCAATGCATTCTGTGACTGGATTGACCAGTAAGTATAGATCTGATAGAATCTGCTAGAATCTGGAAAAAAATGAATAGGCCTACATAATTTTCTCAAAAGTCTTTGATCCATTCGCAGATTGTACATGGCTACATTTCTGTAGTTGAATCGAGTTCAAGTTTTCAACCAAATGAGTTCGAGTAGGAGACGTTTATCATCAAGATGCCTTGTCATCTTAATATTATGATGTTACTTATTTTCGAATGGATTCAACTGCATAAAAAGAGTCCATGTCAAGTTCATGTACAAGTCCACCAAAAGTTTGTCTGAGACTAAATTTATTCATAATTGAGGTCCGAGTTTGAGTCCCCCAACTCTAACGAGAACTATGGGGATATCAAGACTTTCAAAGAACAATGACTTAAATTTTGACCCGTTTATCGTACAAAGCAATCAAATCGCTTCAGAAGACTTATAGTGTAAGAGAATATAGGAATATAGTGTAAGAGTCATATGAACTACTTTTATAGTGCTTTTGTGTCGTTTTTGAAACTTGAAAGCTTCAATCCTCATTCATTGTCAATTCTGGGAAAAGAATGGCCAGTATATTATTCTCAATTTCTCCTTTTGTGTTCCATAGAAGAAATAAATCCATATGGATTTCAAATGATGATCTAGTGATGACAGAAATTTCATTTTGGCCATACTATTCCTTTGAGTCCTTCAATTCCGATAAATATCACACAAATTACAAGACAAGCTGCTTTGCCGGAATGCAAACACAACCAAGACATTTGATGAAAAATATGAATCAACAGAGAGCACCAAAAGTGTATTACAAGTTCAGTGTGGCCGAGTAAATTAGCGGTTTATGATTTTTCTATTGAAAAAGACCCGTCACTTGTTTTTCTCACCATTTTCCAGGCAGCGTCTGCCTCAAAGGCACAGCTCAAATAAAATAAAAAAAAAAGCTTGTCTATTATGTTTCTTCTCCAAGCAGCTTGCATCCTCTCTCATCTCTTCAGAGCTTTTCCAAATCACAGATTACAACATCCTGAGAAATTACACGCTGAATTGTTAATTACAGACTGTACTTGGACATATTAACTCTGCTACTTTTAATTAATAATTAAAAATGTTTAAGCATGTCTTAAATTGACTAATTAAAAACGACCATGACAGAAATTCATTTCAAAGAATTACCACTTGTTATAAGGTCCTCTGACTCCTTTTAATGAAGCTGTTTTTTTTGTTTTTTTTTTCCTGACTGTCATTTTCTGCTAAATAAAGCTGGAAATAGAAACAAATGAGGAAATTAAAAACATGAGGGCTAACATCTTCAGTAAGTGAAATATCTCAGTCTGAGAATACACCACTATAATGGCATCTGTTTTCATACTCTCTTCTTCAGCTGCCTTTAAAAGTGCACTCTCAGCTCGAGTTACCGGCCAGGGATCCAACCAACTCTTTAACATTTACCTCTGAGAGAGCGAGAGAGGGTCACTCACCTCTTTTTGGCCGGGCAGTCCTCTGAGTACTCGCTGCTTCCATCTGTGCCCTGAGAGCAAGACCCGTCCACTTTACGTCCTCCCTTCGACCCACATCCATTCAGCTGCCCATTTGACAAGGAAGCTGTAGAGAAAGATAGAAACAGCAAAAACATGAGAAACAGTAACAACCTCCAGATGCAGCATGTCAAGTAATCAAATTTAAGATGAAATATCATCACCACAGTGTGGTTTTGCTTTAATAATGCAATGCAGAACTGAAATGGAGTACAAGCAAATGGAAAAAAGAGATGGTTTACTTCAGAGTCCAACCGAAAGAAGAAGCTGAAAAATGACGACTTAAACTTAACACTCAGCATTAATAGACTGTTGGTAGACTTGTGATGTTTTGACACAAATTACAAATACATTTAAAAGTTGAAACTGAAACATTGCTGTTCATAGACCTATTGACATTGGCACCAAAAAGAAAAAAAAAAGAAAAAAAAATTATATTTTATATTATATATATATATATATATATATATATATATATATATATAAAAATTTTTTCTTTTTTTTTTTTTTTTTTGGTGCCAATGTCGTCTTTGAAGCAGTGTCTGCGCTCAGAGCGGTTTTGTTCCCTCGAAGCCGGTGGTGGGATTAATTCAGACTCTCCAGAGGAAGAAAAGCCTCTTCAGTGGGCTATATATATATATATATATATATATATATATATATATATGAATCAAGCAATTTTTGGATTTTCCTTTTAATTTAACCAGAATTTTATGCTTGAAAGTCAATGTAAGACTATGAATTTGTGCCATCACCAATGTTTGCGTTATCTTGTGCTGATTCGAGCTTGTAAATATGAAGTGGTGCATCATTAAGTAAACAAGGAGAAAGTTAAAATTAGCTGCAGTCTCTATTTAATATATAATATATTAATGCTATTGACATTATTATATACTATTATAAAAGCACTTTCATGTTGTTGTTGTTTTGGTGATTTTCCCTTTTATTGACAAATGGTTTTTTTTTTGTTTTTTTGTTTTTTTTTTACACAATATCACAGTTACCTTTTTAAATAACATATTACTATTCTATTTATATAATACATTAAATGACATTTATAACTGAAAACTAGGTCTATTCCTATCTCCATCTGGCAAAGAAACACTGTTTAATAACATTTAAGCTTCTCTATTATGTCTGAACTTTACATTGTTGGATAATGGACATTTAAAGGACATGATTATCACAAATAAGTGAGCAAAAAAAAAGGAAAATAAATATTTAGCAGTAAGATGAGTGGGTACAGAATTTAAGACAAGAAAACCTGTAATACAATGTCTCAAGAGCTCTGGATGTTAACGATAGAGCGTCCGGGATTATAAGGTTAAATCTCTTTTTTTTTTTTTGGCTGAGCTGATTTAATTCCCGTGTTTAGTAACATTCGTTAAGTGAATATCCAGAATCATCAAACATTCCCATAGCTGAACCTCAAATCTCCAACCGGCCAGAAAAACAGCTGGAGAAGAAAGAAACTACAATAAAGCTGCTTTCCAACACATACATGAAAAGCTATAAAAATGCTTCTCTCTCTCTCATATACAGACCAATATGACAGGACTTCAAAGCATCCATGCGAAGTCCTAAGAGGTCTATTCTCGTGGGACAAAACATTGTCTTTGAGAAAATTGGGACGGTTTAACTCCAAATAGAAAAGCAGCAAAACAACAAGTCCTATATTCAAAACGACTCCTCAAGGGCAAGAGCAAACAAGCTCGCGAGCCGCTGCCTTCATCACGACACGGGAAGCCAAAACCCGAAAGAGCCGGCCAAGCCAAGCCGACGTGGGTGGAGAGGGATCAGATGTAAACAGCTTAACGCGGGCTGCTCGCTTCCCGCGCCGTGTTTTACATATGTTGGTCTCACTTGAGTGGCTGTGTGAAAGACAGTCGGAGTCTAACGGAGCCAAACGTCCTGTCTCCCTCTCTCTCTCTACAGGCCGGGAGAGCGTGTGACGGTTTATCAACCGTCTGTCCTTCAGGGCCTCTAATCATATTTATGCGTGTTTAACTAAGCCTGTCGCCTCGCTGCGTTCACCTCCTGGTTTCCACAGAGAGCGGGATGTCGCGTGAGCAGTGTGCTGTTACGATGTACAACCCATTAGTTAATTTCGAATATGAACCAATGGAGAAATGCGGTATAGGAGTGCCCCGTGACTCCCGTCACATGCCCATAAGCATAACTGTAACAACACAAAACAAATCTAGACTGAGTTATAACACTCCAAATGAACACATAAATTGCTTGTCACTGGAAACTTGTCACTTTATGCTATGGTTAGGAGCCATTGTGCT
This sequence comes from Spinibarbus caldwelli, assembly GCA_039654775.1. Classification (NCBI taxonomy): domain Eukaryota; kingdom Metazoa; phylum Chordata; class Actinopteri; order Cypriniformes; family Cyprinidae; genus Spinibarbus; species Spinibarbus caldwelli. The sequence continues at coordinate 25,557,300 of CM077244.1, forward strand.
GTCTGTTGACCTGGGCCTGGTCCTTAACCGGACTGAGGACTCCAAAAAAAACTTCAAAAAGATTAGGGGTCGACCGATGTGTGTTTTACAGGGCCGATACCGATTATTACAGTTTAAGTAGACCAATAACCGATATTTTGAACTGATATATATGTCTGGTGTAAAAATTTAAATTAATGTCAAAATGAAAAATAATGAGAGCGCCGACAAAAATGTTCTTTAAATGCTTTTAAATTATTTTATCAGCAAATCGACTGACATAGATAACCATAAAAATGCTTAATATCGGCGCCGATAATAGGTTGACCCCTAAAAAAGATTGATAGTTTATACTTTTTAAGCAAGTAAAAGACCTTTTAGTACAATTCTAAAAATGTTCACGTCTTGTTTCAAGATTAACATTTACTGGACTGAAGCAACTTGGACTTTAACTGGACTGAAGGTTTACTTGATTATCCAAACATCATTTGTTAGATTAATGATACAACATGACTATCAAATATGATCATCAGGCTTTTGAGGAATGTTTATTTGTTCACCTCTCTATCATCACTGTACTGCATTACATTTTTTGACCCCCACAGCTTTGATCATAAAACTAAGGATTCAAATATCACCTTACTAAAACATTATTGGGAGATATAGAGCGACAATTGATAATTATATACATTTTATGAAAGTAGTCTGCTATGAAATTGGTCATGTAAATTACAACTGCTTGACAAATACTGCAAGTGGGTTCTGGTGCAAAAATACATTTACAAAAGTGTAGCATATGTCCCTTATAATAAGAGCATGTCTGCTCTGTGGAGGCAGATGCAGTTGCAGCTGATTTTTGGCCAAAATGGGCTGTTTTTGTCCTCTTAACGCTGCCTCAAAATGTACGCCAGTGCCACATTGTTTGGAACACAAAAGCTAAAACATGTCCCTTGACGGTCCCTTTTTGTCTGCTCTGCCAGCTCAGCTGGGAAACGATGGGCTTCAGGAGCAGAGCAGCCAAGTAGTGATATACGGTCACATGGAGGTTGGTTCCTTCGGACATCTGAAGACTCATTATTACTCATGGATCTGTGCATTGACTATATTGAGTTTCACTTCAGATGGTCTGAAATTATGTAAACAAAACACAGACAAAAATGAAACAAACCAAATGAAACAAACAAATAAATAAATACATGTAGAAACGGAGAAACCAAGAACTAAAGAATTAGTTCTTTGAGAAAGAACAACATTGTCCACAGACAGTTGTCAACTAGTCACAATCTGGGAGAGTGGTTTAGCTACGGAGGGAAAAATGCTGACACACCGAAAAGGCAAGATGATACAACAGAAAAAGTGCATCTGATGCATTAGTATATAGATTAACAATTTACTTATTTATTTATTAAGAAATAGCAAATGCGGCTCTCGCTCCATACCGTCCCATTTTTTGTTTACCGATTTCACGTGACAAGTAAAAATCATCAGGGATTACTAACATATGGACAGAACCTAAATCTGACGCTGATCCTTTCGTGTCAAAACACGCTACGTTTGTGTCTGTTAAGCATTTGCATCTGTGAACAAAGTCTTCATGCATCGCCCTTCGTTCAACCCCCTGCGTTCAAAGGGATTAGCGTTACCCTGAGGTAGCAACACAACGTAACACATACGACAACAAGAAAACAAGATTAAGGGCTGTTGTGATAAGAGCTTATTATCAGTTTAAGAGTTTATTCAAAGAGTGTGTATCTAGCCTCCTGCCGTAGTCTCAACAGAAACCCCTTCAAGTCTCTCTGCATGTTTACATGCGGAGCGAGGGGTTTGGGTTTGAACTCCTGCTGTTTTTAGAATCACTGGGATGAGATAACCTGTCACCAGCCGACCACATGGCAGCTACTCTGAATAATAAACTTTATTCAGAGTAGTTGAGATATTTGTTTGCCAACAAAATAAGGTTGGGAGAGACTACAGGCCCGTTTAATATGCTGTTCGAGGACATCAATCGTTTAGCAGACGAAACACTGACAATGTTTGAAAAATATAGAAAAGTCTTTCAAAAATATTTACATTAGACAACAAACTCTGTTGTTAAAATAAGACGTGAGCTAGGACCTTAAAAGTGACATCAAACAGCATTTGCAACAATTTCACCTATGTGATCTCAAATATTTGTGAAACAGGACACTTAGAGAGAAAGTACATTTTTTAAAATTCCTTATGGCATAGTAAGTGGACTATTTCTCACAGTTGTTTTGTTCACATCAACTAAATTATTCTGTCTACTCTAAGTAAAGAGAAACATCCTGTCACTCCTGACATAAGCTATCAACTGGTGAAACGGAATAGAGTCTTACTTCTGTTTTATTTCTTTTATTTTTCACTCTTTTTCCCAATTGAGTGATTAAAAAAGGTAAGCCCACATCAAGAGAAGGCTTTCCACCTCATCTCTGCCTGGCTGTGCAGACTCGTACATATGAGGCCTGTTCTTTGTTCCCTGTAGAGTCTCAGAGCTCTTTTTAGTGAAAGCTCTGGCTTTCTGAGGCCCGTGTGAAGTGAAGTCCCAGAGTGACGAGCTGCAGCGTTAGACATGCAGCTATCAGACGACTTCCAAAGCTCTGATATAACCTGGATCATATGGCACTATTATACATATACTCACTGGAAACCTCCTTAGGAGCTTCCTTTGCTTTGACCAAACAAAAGCAGATCAAACCAAACTATCTTTGCACTGTACTAAAAGAGAAAGTGCTAAATCAAAGCTGGCTTCATTCATATGATGGAAAACATGCATTAATAATAGATTTTAATATCAAATGGGTGACCATACGTCCTGTTTTTCCCAGACAAGTCCTGGCTGGGATTTCTAAATTGTTCAGCCTATGTGTTCTGCTGTCTATAGTCTTCATACATTATATGTACATGTATCTGTATTGCTTTGACTGTTCTCTGTACATCCCACCTTATAAGGCAAGCCACGATTGGTCGATTATGTACGATGCCTGCACGCTTACCATTAGGCCCTTTTCCTCCATTGCTGAGGTCGTCGCAGAGCTGGCGCTTCTGCGCGCTCTTGAACTCCTTCAGCGAGAGATAGAGCACCTTCCGCACCACCCGCTCCTCCGACCAGGGCATCCCATCATTATCATCCTGTAAAGAGAGAGAAGATCAGCACTATATCAGACACCTCATCAGCACTCAAGACACTGACAAACATCAATGCAGCTGCTTGAGTAAACAAATAAAATCAATCTACAGCACTTTCCACAAAAATCACTTAACTGCGCACAAACACAATTCCCTGCCAAATATCAAATGGTGTTATTGAGATGATTCATGATGAGCTCATTTCCCCTCTTCTTTAGGATCAGTGATTTGTTTGATCTTGGACTTTTTCAAAAACGGCATCATCTCTTAGAGAGATTTTAAGAATGGAACAAAGACAAGAATACAAGAATACAGTTTCCTTTCCAGACAACAATCCTTGATAACAATTCTGAATCTATCTATAGAATAATTGTCCACGCAGGTCTCACACAGGTCAGATTCTCACAGGCGTGCTATAAATATCAAAAGTGTGCAATAGGAGTTTTGCTATTTTCATTCACTAACAGGTTTAGTTGTAGACCTTCACCATATGGAAGTATTATTTAACATAACATATTTAATAAACAACAGTAGTGTAGTAGCCTAAATTTTAATTTAAATAGAAATATTAAATAAAAAAATTGAGAAGATAAGAATAAACATTTAAATACAGCGAGTACAAAAGTTTTATCAGTAGAATTTATCAGTAGATGAGGTGAAAGACATTAATGGTAGCAAATAACCATATGTTGACATTCAAAGAGGCAGTTAAAATGTTATTTCCCACACAGACAATAACAGCTTCCTCTCTCTCTGAGCGCTCGTCTCGAGAGGGGAACTACAGACATTCCCGTGCCGTGGAGGTGGGGGGGTTGTGTTACTCACAGTTACTGTACTGAAGGAGAAGCGCGTCAGTTAGACAGCTACAGTACAAAAACAAAAATAGTAATGAAGCCTTCAACATGTGAATGAAGGAGTCAGGGTGCAGACAATGCTATATGATAAAAATAACACAATCTGTTCTTGGTTAACGGTTACTAAACTACATACTGGAGAGAGATCTCTCTGTGTGATGCTTTAATGCATGAGAAAAATAGACCTCCAAAAGAAACTGGTGCCACCAAACTAGATTTTTAAATGTTCTGCAAATGTAAGTGGCCATTTGCCTGTACAAAACTTACCTTTACAATGCTAGGATGTTGCAGGTTGTTTTCATGGTGACTCTAAGCCTTTGAGAAGGACCAAAGGCACATCGCTACATGTTTGCTATGGTGTTTAGATAGTTGATATATAGGCCTAAATTTAAGATTTATGTATTTGAATTGCATATAAACTTTGCAACCATTTTAATCACACAGTTTTAACAAACAAATAAACTTAAAGTGATGCATATTTGTCTGCCAAACATAAAACAAACAGGTAAGAAATGGACAAATTTCTATAACCGTACTAATAAACTAAATGTCTTTTACACAATAAATAAAAAGTTTATATTTATCATGAATATATCCAATTGGTTTCAATTTCATACATTTTAACTAATTGAATATTGCTTGTTCCACAGCTAGCCATATTTTAACAATGTTACATTTTTTATTTATTTATTTATTATTATTATTATTATTATTATTATTATTATTATTATTATTATTATTATTATTGAAAAATGTAATTGTTTTTACAATAAATAGATTTATATTGATTCTAAGCCATTTGTCTTTAAAAGACATACTTATTCTCTTTGATCATTCAGTGTTATTGTTGTGTGTTTTGTATTTCTTGTAGTTTTATTTTGTACAGCATTTTAGTCAACCTTTTCTTTTTAACGTGTTTCATAAATAAGTATTGTTTTGTATTGTTAATAGTAACTGCGCTACACATAACTTTTGCCAATTTAATGATTTTGAGACCCAAAAATGGACAAATCTGGAGGAAAGGCCCAATTAGAAGTGTAAGGTTTGCATGGTGGCATTGTTTCCTGTGGGGTTAAGAAGAAGGCGGGGCTTAGGGAAACAAAAGGCATGGGAGTGTGTGCGTGTGCGAGTTCCTGTGTGGGGACTGACACTGACAGGTGAACATCAGATCTCCCAGCAGACATGTCAACAAACACACACACCTCGAGACTGCTCTACGCACTGATGCGCTGCAGAAGCCTGACAGCGGCTGATTGGGCGTGTGGTGTGTAAAACCACCAGAGCACCTCGTTAGAGACACACGCACACACACACACAAGACAGAGCGCGACTCAAAATAGCCTGCATGCAAAGCCGCAGCTCAACCACAGCGCTGTTCTCACAGACACCTGAATTAGCAAGCGATACAAAGTGTCAGTTTTAAGAATTAACTACATATTATTGCTCTAATGTGCTGTGTTAGGGTCCTATGCCAAGAGATGGCAATAATATCAGCGTGCGAGTGCACATAGAGCGCTCCGCACGGACGGTGAGGTGGGCTGAAGCGCTCAGAGGCGTGATGCTGTCACTGGATCCCAGGAGCACAATCCAGCAGGCTGCCGGGTAGGCAGCAATTACCCCGTGCTCGCTATCACCTCGCGGTCTGGCGCCGAGCCAGTGCTGCTCTCTGAATAAGAGTATTACTCCTCACAGCACGCACACACCTCTCCCGTCTGAAAAAACTCCTCTCTCAACACTGGGAGCTGACCATGAACGCTTTGCCTTCAAGTTTGTTTTCTTTTTTCCTTTCCACCCTCCTCTCCGCCCCCCTTCCCTCAAAGCCTGGCCGCCACAGTTATTTCCTTCTTGCGCTACATATAGCATTCCAGCTCGAAAAAAAAAAAAAATGCTGAGCTGGATACTGGCGTTAACAGAGCTGTAGGAGCGCAGCACGGCTCACTAGCCTGCAGTGAAAACAATGATCAGAAGAATGGAACAATCATATTATTGCTCTCAATGTTAAAACGAATGCCAAGTCACAGAGGTTCTGCGCAGATACAGATATTCAGTGTTAGCTTGTGTTTTGTAGCGTCCAGGAGTCAGTGCTTCCAGGAGTCAGTGTGGCAGCTAATTGCACAGTTGTGATAGCTGAACACATTGCAAACAACATATTCACTTTTTCCCAGCTGAGAGTCAAGTTATAAACATGCTGATCTCGGAACAGACTCTTCTCTGAGGTAAATCAAACCATGCGGCTACATATTTAATGCTAATTTTACACTTAGCCTTTAAAAGGGACAGTTTAGCATTTAGGAATGCTAAAACAAAGAGATTAATTGATATGAAAACATTTACATTATTTAGTTTGGATTCAAAATTAAAATTGAAATCATGACAGGATACAAAGGATATGTGAACCGTGTCTAGTTAAACAAGCTAAAATGTCAAAATGATTCAATGTCTGTAATGTCTATGTCTGTAAGTAAATATAAAACAAGTATGTATCGCATTGTTAGCATAACCGCAGAGGCCACTTTGCATCAGCATACAATGCGTTCTACTTGTTTTCATCAACTAGTCAGAACAACAGTTTGAAGATAATTTTGCTGAGCAAGTAATCCAAAGTTTAATTAAACTGTCAACATGTTTATAGCTAGCTAACTGAACAACATATCTGATTCAACAGGATTTGAAGGTCACTCGATTGCACACTGGGTTGCCACAATGTTGCAACAATGCAATGCGTGTTAAAATATACATGACACTCTTGTTTAATCAGTTATAACTTCTACCGAGAAATTGCGTATAAACTGGACAAGGATGAAGCATTCTGGTGCATGTGTGAAGCGTCTGTTCGTACATGCTATCAAATGAAGTACACTTTGAAAGGCAATGCATTTGGTTTAAAACGGAAGTACACTTTGGACTTAAGAATCATATACAAGAAGCTAATCTGCCCATAACACACACAGACACATACACACAAACTTGTCAAACAAAATTTGTCGCAAAGACAAGCATCAGAAAGCTGCTTCTGGCAGTTAGTGTGACGATGCCAGGCTCATTCATACACTGGCAGAATTGGTTGGCAGCACCGGTACTCAGATGTGACGAGACACCAAGAGCTGGCACAAGCTAAGAGACGCCACTTACCCACGGCGCACGTACGAACACTCACCCTGCCTCCCAAAACCCCCTCTGCTCCATCCCGAAGGAGCTCGGAGCCTCGTTAATGAGCACCAGGAGCACATGGGTGTGTGACAGAGCGAGGAGAAGAGTCTCTCATGCATACACACACCCATCACATAGATGGCCCAAGTGGGACTTGGGGCTCCTTGCATACTTAAAGCATTCCAATGAGGGCATACGCAATGAGGATGATCTCCACCAGTCAACAAGACAACAGGCACGTGGCATTACTAGCAAAAAGTTTCTTTTTGAAAAGTTTAAAGAGCGAACAGAGGCTAAATTGAACACAGAGCATCTGTCTGTACCACCACTGAGCATACATTTCCTGTACAGCCTGAGAAACTTCCCTTTTTATTGCAATCTTTTGTGTAAACATCCCTTCCAGACATGTTGCTCAGCGGCATTAGCAACCATGAGAACGGCTGAATCTTGCACCACAGGCACACACCGCAATGGATGAAGCAAACGTCTGTTGACCTCTAACGACTGACTAGCGAAGCTGACTAGTTTTAACTAATATTTTACCTTGCTGTTAACGGTAACAATCAACCAAGCATGCAACCACTAGTTTCCACCATACAACAACTTAACATTTTCTGCAAAAGTTTGAATGTAATGACTCTAAAAATGGCATGCAACCGTTAAGTATATCACACCGACACTGAAAGGAGCATGAACGAACAAAAGATAAACTGCTTTATCTGCATGTTGGAAGTTCATACTGTACGCCTTCCTTCCCATATGAATACATAATGACAGTGGATTCATTAGCAGGCAAGCAGTCCTTACTCTCGCGAGAGGCTCTTTTAAAAGAGCACTGAAAGCCTGTTCGAATGAGCAATGCTAAATATAGTCACATAGTCCTGGATCTCATCAACAAAGAATGTAGGCCACGTGCCAACCGTGATCTTTCTCTTAACATCAAAAAATTTGTTATAACACGAATTCCTCGAAAAAGACAAAGCAAGAGAGGGGGAAAACAAGGCTAGAAGAGATGGCCTTCAAGAGCAAAAATATTAAAGCGCTTCTTCCTCTCTCTACACATGTCCTCCAGATGCTGGAGGAAGAAAGGAAACAAGCACACACAGCGGTATTTGCCCGAGATTTGGGTCAGCACTGCAGAGCATACATCTATGCTCACTGGGTCTGCCGTAAGCTGATTGAAGGTGATTGGTTGGAAAGCAAAACATGGCTAGAGTCAGTCATGACAAGAAAGTGCTTTTGTTTTGTTTGGTCTCAGAAAAAGCCATGCAGGGGACGACAAAGAGAGGGAGAGAGGTTATCCGGTGCGGGAGACCAACAGAGGCACCCTATTACACCCTTTACCTCAGTGCATTGGAATGTCTGTGCAACACGGGCCACTTCAGAGCCAAGGGTCCTTAGGGTCAGTCCTTTTAAAAAAGTATTACTTTCTTCCCTGGACTCTGACTTTAACCCCTTTTCGACTGACAATAACAAAATGAGATCACTCCCATTGCAATGACAGAGTGCACTGGAACCAAGACGTGCTTAGCTGGAGTGTGATCCTTGGGAAACAATTTATAACCTTGCATTCCTTTCTCAGAGCTACGCATCCACATTACAGCAGAATACATGGCTCCTTTGAAAGCTCATCAATGGAGAAAGGCGCTTTTAGAAACATCTTTCAGTATGGGTCAGGAAAAGTACTCAAAACATTCGAGAGGATACTGGTAAGTGGAAAGGGGATAGTGTAGGCCAAAGAACTTGAGGTACTCATACCTGCTCAAATTTAAAGATCCCTGATTCCTGGAAAGTCATTCTGTCAAGTCAAGTCAAGTCACCTTTATTTATATAGCGCTTTTAACAATACAGATTGTGTCAAAGCAACTTTCCAATATCAAAATAGGAAAATTCTGTCCTGTAGGTATGCTTGCAGTGACTGCACAGAGTGGTAATAAACATGTCTGTGTGTCAAGACAGAAACACGGTTATCAGTTCCTCTCTGCTCCGCTGATCAGCTCAAGACTGGCGCTGTGCCGCGGGCAGCCCACAGATGGATGTCACAGCCAAGCTCGACATGCTTGAGTGACAAATTGCCATCACCAATCAGTGGCGTCAAGTGCAAAACAACAGCCAAAATGGAATAGATTTATAAGAGAGCAGTGCGTTTCGTTTTTACAGAAATAAATAAATGCCAGGCTGAATTACAGGTTATAGGAGAGAGTTGGCCACCTTCAGAGCTACAGCTGGCCCAATAAAAAGAGGCTTTAACAACAAAACCTCTATACGCAATGGCCCTGGACTGGGGCCCCAACAGTTATTTCTGCAAGCGAACAAGAGATAGAAGCTGGCCAGGCTTTTGCTGATGAATTAACACAACAGATCTGTACCACAGCGGCCTCTGAAAAGCCAGACAGGACTGCAAGAGAGATAACGTGAGAGGAAAACAAGATGAAAAGAAATACAGTCAGAGAGATACAGCATCTAGATCACAGCTTGAGATGATGATTAGTCATATATCAGTACATCAAAGATCGTACAGGCCAGGGGTGTTCAATCCTGCTCCTGAAGGGCTACCTTCCCACAGAGTTCAGTTCCAAACCTAATTAAACAAACCTGAATCAGCTAATCAAGGTCTCCCAGGCTGTACCCGAAATCATCACATATACCATCATTCGCTGTTGATTTTGGGGAGCATTATGGGATTGAATGAGTGCATTTAATAATGTTCTATGGATTCAGACACAAAGACTGCCCCTTAAATAGTGCAATATACAAAGGTATGGGGGCAATTTTGGACATAGCCCTGTCTTTCTATTATCAGTTATCCTCATGTCATTCCAAACCTAGAAGACTTCAGAAAAAAGTCTGAAGAATGTTCATGCTGCTATTTTCCATGCATAACAAGTAAATCGAAACTGTCAAGTTAAGAGACTCCATAAAAGTTGAAGATACAGAAATGTTTCATTTGTATTCACTGAAAAACTATCAAATCTCATTCAAACTAATGACCTCACTCAAAGTTACACAACACCAGTTTTGAGCACAAGTTAGCAGTGGTCACTACTGGTCTCATTGTAGGGAATTTATTCATTCATTTGTCCATAAATACAAATTTGGAATGACATGAAGGTGAGTAAATAATGACAGATTTGTAATTTTTTTTTTTTAATTAAATGATGGACTTGGGCCCAAACCAAACTACATTTAAAAGCTTACCTAGACACATAAAAAACAGGGTTAGATCAATCTAACCCTTTGTTGTGGTTCATGACATTTCTTAACAGCCTCTGAATGAAGGATATTAATACAGGATAAATCTATCCAAACGCTCTTCTTCAGTGTGAGTCTGAGCAGGCCTGATATCTGTCACAGCTTGCAGGAGACCACACACCTAAAGAAGCCTCTAGCTGCCCTTTAAACACATACAACAAGGACCATGTGTTTAAAGGGATAACTCCATACAGTCATGAGCAATTAGGACTGACCAAAATTAAACCACCCTGCAGAAAAAGGAAGGAAAGCTCGGAATCAGCTTGGAGAGCGTGTGGTCCTCCTGAACTCTCTCAAATCAAACAGTTCTGTGACTTCCTGACCTAGACATGAATGATTATTTATTTGATGAAGGAATTTTTGTGTCTGAGGTGACATTCAACTTAGGACAGTGGCCTTGTGAACAAGCTCCTCAAATGTGATGTCATATAATTTGACAAAAGAGAATTCAAGACCATAGTGCACTCTCCTAATGCAAATCAGCTACTCAGATGGTAATTACAAGGACAAGGCCAAATGAGTTTTCCAAACAGGCATGTACAAACGGCTCCAAGGTTTCCAAAAGGGTTGAAGAACCCAAACCAGGTTAACTTGATCTGGCCTAATAAAATAGCTTAGTCTTTGAAAACACCAACCACACCTCAGTATCTTTTTCTACCTATCCCACAAAATTTACATTTTGGGCAGTATAAGGGCAGAATTCAGAGCAGAATTTGCCTGCTCAACTTTACCACAAAGCAAATGGGACTGACATCAGTCATTTTGTGGGACCAATTTGATATGTTTGATAGGCCCAGATGGGATCTGCTGACTCCCATCACCCTCCCACCCACCCAACCCACCCCAATTTGGTGAGCTGATTTTCGAGAAAATGCATTTTAAATATATTGAACAGTATTTTAACATATAATTAAAAAAGTTATTATTCAGCTAATCAAACTAACACATTTTGGGGAAGTGTAGCACTTGTGTGAATGATGACTGTGGATTTCAGCATGTGCTGATTTAGTGTCTGATCATGTACGCATAAACCACACAGCATTCAAGAGCTGATAATGTGTGTTTAAAGTGAGCAGAATACCACACACACACACACACACACACAGAGAGAGATGTGCATGAGTGTGTGAGCGCTCTGGACAGAGGAAGCGGTGTGTGACTAGGAGGAAACCCCACGCATTAGATGTGATAAAGCATGAGAGATCTCAGAGCTCACAGTCTTGCCGGATCAATACACTCAACACCAGCAGAATGAGAGGACATTATAATGTAGCGTTCACTGACTAACACATACACCTCAATCCTTTAAAAGTAAAAGATTACACATAGCACACGTTTCCATAGGACATTAATGTACTGTTTCTACAAGCATTCATGTATTCACTATCAACACTACAGTGGATAGTGTCAATCAAAAGATAAACTAAATGACATGTTAATTTACTCTGGAGCAAATGTAGCTGTTATTGCTAAAATTACTAAGGTTCTAGTAGTCAGGTTAAGGCAAGACTTAGCGAGAAGAGTCAATCAACCAAGTACGGCCAAGTAATTCAAACACACACACATGCACAGTTGTGTCCTCATATGGTCACCGGAGGGGGTTAAAGTCTGTCTGACTCTGTGCGTGTATGTGTGTGTGAGATGACATTTGTGGAGAAAACGCGCTGTGGAGTTGGTGCAGAGTTCAGCCTTGTGAAACTGGAGAGTTCCTGCCGGCGCTGTGTGAAGTCTTAATGTGGCTCTGCTAAACACGTTTACAGCACCACACCGCAACCAAACACTCCCAGACCCCCACCTCTCCATCCCTTTAACACCCTTTTATTCCTTCATTTATAAAACCTCTCCTTCACATTCTGCCTTTCTTTCTTTTGATGAGAGATCGTCTAATGGATCTGACAGGTCGCCCCACAGCCTGCGCAAGCCTTTAATAAATAAACGCAGAGATTTCTCCACTGCCACAGCAGTTGGAGAGGAACAAAGCTAAAATCAAAGAGTGTAATCAGCACGGAGGGATTTTAGAGGAAATGCAACTCTTGTTTCTCCTGGGTGGCACAGGAAGATGTATACAAAACCCACAACAGCCATGCCACCCACCCTAACACAAACACACACAGATGGAAGGAAAACAGATTTTCAAGTGTGTGAACTGGTTTGTGCTGAAGGCGGAGCTTCATTGACTGACAAAAGCATCATGGCCAAAAACATTTTGCTGAAATCTAAAATAAGAGAAAATAAATGAACAAAAATATTTTGCAGGAAGACTTGGGAAAATAAGACAAAATTAAACAAAATAAAAAACAAAAACATACTGTTAAAAGGCTTTGGAAAATGGCAACTAAAAAAAAAAAATAAGACAGTTATATATATATATATATATATATATATATATATATTTTTTTTTTTTTTTTTTTTTTTTTTTTTTTTTAATGACAAAACATAATAGATAGATAGCAAAAAGAATACAAAAACACTAAAACATTTTTAGAAGGTTTTGGAAAATGCCCTAAAAAAGCAAAAAAACAAAACAAAAAACATCAAATGAAACCAAATGTAAAGTAGTTGTTGGTTTCTGGCTGGTCCAATAGGTAATTTATGCTCATTAGCTGCTCCAAACTGCTATTTATTACCAGCTGTTGGACCTAGTTTTGACCTGGTATAGCATCTGAGTCATGCTGGGAAAAGCAGCTGCATCACCTTGAACCACAATAGATTCCAAAAACAGGTTTGATCTTGCAACATCTCAGCTTCCAGAACTGTCAACTATAATCTCCCTTCATGAGGGGCCTCTAAAGATCACATGCAGAACTAGCGGAAGCTCTTAATGCTCAAACACACAAACACACACACACACACACACAGACAGACAAACATGAGTTTCTCTGAGTCATATGTAAGAGTTTAAGCTGGCGGTGGAGGGTTTGGGGAATCTGTGCAAGGAAACACATGGTTTTGCTAACATCAGGGTAACTACAGAGAAGAAGTCAGAACAAGTAAACAAAGCATGCTCACTGCCGCTTAGCAAAAGTCAGCTGTTAAAACACTCCTTCACTTACAAAGTTTATTATTTTCAGAAAGGATGAGGCATAATAAAATTCTAAATCCTCCACAAAGCAATTTCATGCTAATCAGGAATATATTATGTTCTCGAGACCACAGTCTTCACTGGGTCTTCAAAAGCTGCAGAAAGGACAAGGACTTCAGAAAAAAAGAACAACAGTCAATTCAGCCACCCGAGGGACTCTGGGCGCTCAAAAAGCAATCCATATCATGTATAATCAATACGTTTGTGCTGGACAGTGTATGTCAGGCTAAGTGCGGCCATCAAATGGCACGCAGAGTAGAGGACGTTCAGCTTAAGTGGGTGATGAGGAGATTGAGTGCTACTGCTTAAATGAGAACTTAAAGTTGTTTGAGATCTTTGCACAAATACAGGACACTGAAATATGACTGAATATGGAACAATGTACCTAAGAATTTTCCCCAGAGAATGTGGAATAGTTTGACTACAGCAGATACAGGTGTTGTTTTCTCACTCCTAACAGTGACGTGATGTTAAGAGATTTACTATAAAATCATTACTTAACATGAAAGATGTGCCATGAATGCAAACACAGAAACAAATTTACTGTGCATGCTGTGCCTATGTCACACCAATCTCCGTGTGGTGAATTGGTTTGAGACTCTTGAGGTTGCAGAAAAAGAAAAAAAAGTTACAAATATTTTGAAGATATTTTGACATTATTAAATATATACACTACCATTCAAAATAAGTCTCTTTTGCTCACCAAGGCTGATTTATTTGATCAAAAATACAGTAAAAACAGCAACAGAGAAATATTATTAGAGCTGTGAAGAACTGTTTTCCATTTTAATATTTTTTTTACAATGTATTTTATTCATGTGATCAAAGCTGAATTTTCAGCATCATTATAGTCTTCAGTGCCACATGATCATTCAGAAATTATTGTAATATTGTGATTTGTTGCTCAAGAAAAATTTATTATTATTATTAATAATGTTGAAAGCATAGTGCTTTGTGGAAACAGTGATACATTTTTTTTTAGGATACCTTGATGAATAGAAAGTTCAAAAGAATAGCATTTATGTGAAATATAAATCTTTTTTTAACATTAAAAAAATAATTTATTGTGACATTTGATCAAATTAATGCATCCTTGCTGAACAAAAGTATTATTTTCCTTAAGGAAAAAAAAAAAAAAAAAAAAAAATCTATGCAGCACTTGCTCTGAAATGGCTTAAAAGGCAGATTCCCCACCCCACCAATAAGATACATTGATGCTAAATACATTTAAAATGTTAAATTATTAAACAACTGCAGCTTAGTAAAACTCTAACTCAAAGAAAGTCACCAAGAAAATATTGGACATTGTGAAAATTTAGCATTAAAATTACATTTTACCTTTCCTTCAAATGACTTTTTCCCGATGGAAAAGAAGCGAGAGTCCTGCTCACAGCAACATGTCTTACATGCACTTCTCCGTGACCCTGACCTCTGCTCCTCTCAGTATCTCCATCCGTTCCCTCATTTGCTCTTTGTGACTCTGGTGTAATTGACCAAAGTTAGCTTGTTACCTCAATACCAGCGCCTGCCAACTGGAGGAGTGCCAGAAGCTGTCTGTGTGTGTGTGTGTGTGTGTGTGTGTGTGTGAGAGAGAGAGGACGTGAGGGGACAGTAAAGCAGGTTTCTGCTTCAGACAGTCAGTAGTCGAAAGAAATGTCTCTGCTAAAACATCTCAATCCCATTTACAGAGTAATAACAGAAAAACTGGACCTTTATTTCAGTCTATAAACCACAGTCATAAAATGTATGAAATATGCTCATAAACTCATAACCACTGCAAATCTACTGAATTATCGGCCGATTTTGACAGTTCAGCACTAAAATAATGGGGGATTCACTTTATGACAACTTTACAACTGTAAGACAACTGTAAAATATCTCTGTCAACGAGCAACAGTTAAATCCAAGAATAAGCCACTGCACCAACAATATTCTCAAAATGTCTGGAAACTCTAGCTGAAACTGAAGTCCAAAATTAACTTTATGCCAATTTAGAATGAACTGAGAAAATGTGCTACATTTTTGAACTGCATTTTGCACTATTTTTAGGCCAAGGTTTGCAAGTGGTGTTTATTAAAAATATATACTTTTGACAGTTTTATACATATCTAAAGCTGTTTTTCTCTTCTATACTTGTGACAAAGCAAAGGTCACTGTATCAGCCAGTGCTGTTATTGCTAACAAACTGAAGCTAGTAAAAATAGTTTTCCTTAACTGAAATAAAGCTGAAATAAAAACATTAGCCTTGGCAACTGAAATAAAATAATATAATTTTGAGAAGAAAAAAAAAACACTATGGAAGTCAATGGCTTCCGTCAACTGTTTGGTTACAAATATTCTTCAAAATATCTTCTTTTGTCTTCAATAGAAGAAAGAAACTCATAAAGGTTTAAAACAACAGGGTGAGTGAATGACAATTTTAATTTTTGTCCCTTTAATTACTACTACTACTAATTACTAATATTATATAAATAATACTAAAATAACACTTCAGCATCATATGTGAGACTCCATCTCTCAGTGAATGTGAACTGGTCACAAAAAAAAAAATAAATAAAAAAATTAAAAAAAAAGACAGTGACTTAATTTCATTTTGGAGGGTTAATGTTGAACTAACTAACTAATTAACTAACTAACTAACTAACTATTTATTTATTTTTTATTTATTTACGGTTTAAAAAGTATTTTATTTTATTCAATTTTATTTTATTCCTGATAATAATTATTATGCATTTAAGTTTCTTTGACTTTCACTCTCAGTTGTGTTTGGTGATGCTAGTGGCACATAAATTACACTATTCAATACTATTTATTGCATGTATACCCATGTGTAAATGTGTAAATGTGTGTGTTGCCAAATATCAAGTTAATTAGTGAGTTCATTCATCAGCTGCTCTGGAAAATTCAGTAAAAAAAAAAAAAAAAAATCAGACTGATGCAAGCATGTTTTCATTTATCTCATCACACTTAATGAAGACAGCACACACAACAAAACTCAAGTAAAGCAGTTTTCTTTGCTGTGGTGCTGACATCGGCCTCCGCAGGTCACAGTGCACCAGCAGGCAAATCTGAAGTCAAAACTTACACTTCAGGGACAGGATTGGAAACAATTTTCAACAAAGTTATCTGATAAACAGACCAGAATCTGAGAAAGAAAACTCAGTTTTGCCTCCATTAATCATCAGCATTTAGACTGAAGATCTTTTTCCCCCTCCCCCTTAAAAGTGCTTAAGTAAGCCATTTGTTTTGGGGTGAATTTTGAGAAAGACATTTGAAATGAGGAGAGAAAAGAGCCGCAGACAGAGCGAGGACAATGTGTGCCCTGTATGGGGCTGAGAGGCTTGCGAGCGCGGTGCGGCGTGCGAGAATTAGCTCCTCTACTCACAGCTGCTGTAAATATTTTCCAAAGCATTGGCAAGAAAGCAGCAACTGCAGCGCTGAGAGAGCTAGCTAACACCATGGTGTCGCTCAGTGAGGGTTTTATGGCAGCGGGGTAAACAAAGCACCACGTCCTGGGATGCCCTTCTGAGGTTGGCACAATCTCATCAGATTTCTCTCTCTAAGACACACAGAGGTGTTTATGCCAGGCCACACTCCTGATTCATGCGCTGGGAGACAAATTGGACAGCTGGGGGCTGAACGCCGAGAGACGGCACATTATGAACTCGTGAGACTGCACTTTAACAGACTGACACAAACCATCTGAGAGATCATCAAAAACCAGATCTCATGCGATCTTAAAGGAGATTCTATACTCATGTGGAAAACCAGCTAAAACCACTGCAGTAAGATTGTTTCTAGTTGGTCCAAACTGGTCGTTTTTGGTCATTGGCTGGCCTAGATGACTGGATTATCTGTTTACCTGGTTTGGACTAGGCAGACATTAACATTTCTGCATATCAAAAGCGCCTTAAGAAGAGACCGTATGAGCTACTAGACCATCCTGGACTAGCAAAAATTCAGCTAACATGGTTTAAAACCTATCTTGACCAACTTAACTGGTTTTTGCATTAAGAATGAGTTTTTTTATTCATTTATTTATTTTGCATTATGCATTTCGCACAACGGCATTGTAACATTTTTCGGAGTGAACCTGAATATTCAGCTGGAATAATATATTTCACTTGACTTAATTTATCAAGATTTGAGTCTATCATGAATAATTAGGCTGTTAATACTACTAGTTAAATTTACTTTTAACCACACAGCATTAGTTATGTCAGGAAAAAATGGGCTGGAAAAATAAATTAAGTAATTATTGAATGAATGAATGAATAAATTAATATCAAATTATATAGCAAATAAATAGCAATGTCATTTGACTTCATTTAGATTTTTTTGAACTACTGAGTTTTGAACTACGCATTTATTTTATAATTTATTAGTACTTTAATTTAAAATTTGTTTCCCTTTATTTGCAATATTAATTGTTTTTATTACTATTATGCACACCCACACATTATATATAGTGTGTGTGTGTGTGTATACACTCACATATGTATGTGTGTGTATTTATGTGTATATATGCGTGTGTGTGTCTGTGTGTGTCTATATACACACACGTGTCTATATATACACACACACACACACTAAATACTACAATTTACATTAACACTTATTTCAAAAATTTCATATTACAATTTAAACATATTACTTTTAAATTACTAATATTTATATGTGCACTTATAAACATTTTGGGGAATAACAAAGGGGTTCATTTTGATTCAATTGTGGCAGAATCGTCAGAGAGAAAAAAAAAAAACAGCTTGAGGTTGTTTTTGCACACAAGAATAATAATAATAAAAAAAAAGACCTCAAATAGGGTCACAAACAGCACCAGGTCTGTTTGCTCAACCATAAACATTAAAGATGCACTAAGAAGTCCAGCCCAACCCTAGAGAAACATTATGCCAACCTTCCAGCCTTCTTTCTGAACAGACACTTCCTCTCTCTCTCTCTCCTCCATTTTCTCTCTCACTCCCCCTCTAACAAGCTTCATAAATATACAACAGCTCAGTTATTTGGACACCTTGGCAGAGCGAATGGTGCTTTAACTGTCAGGGAGTAACAAGCGCTCCCTTCAGGAGCGTTTCCCCGCTTCATTACCTACATGCCTGGCATGCCGCATCACACCGGGCCACATGTCAATCACAAGACAAAGAAGAGGGCAAGTCGGCCCGGCGTCGGAGGCACCTAAAACACCCTTCTGTTTATGGAGGAAACATTACACCTTCGAGACATGCAGCAAACACACAGGAGACCAGGAGAAATTTGAGAGATATATAGGTTAGGCTGATGCGATACAGCAATATATATAAACCATACAACAGTAGAAATATCAGTCGTTAGAGAATCAGCTATACCGTTTATACCGCATTACATGGCACAATTTAAATCATTTCATAATTTTCCTCAGGTTTTTCATTCATTTTTTAAGAAAAAAAAAAAAGGTTTGTGTCCCACTCAAAATAAAAAAAAGAGATATTAATAAATTATGTTAAACTAATGTAAAAATAAATATGTATTAATGCAAAAAAAACCATTTAAAATAAATAAATCTAATGAAATTAAATCCCATTAATTTGCAAAGTATCTATGTAATTAAAGTATCAATGCTATTATACAGTTACAATATATAATACATAACATAACACAAAAGGTAGATTAAATTTACAATTAATTTCAGAAATATATTTTAATATCTTACTATCAATAACTTTATATCATACTGTGTATAAAATACACATGATATACAGGCATTTTATCAGTCATCGTCACCCATCCTGCTCTGCACCGTGAAAAATTCATATTGGTTTAACAGCAACACTGACATTGTTGTCAGTATGCCAGGCAAAGAACAGTTATTATCCTGCAATAAACACACGATGAAAACCTTACGCAAATATTACCTCACTGACATGCTAATTACTTGATTAGCCTTACTAATAATTAGCTCAGGAACATCTACTCTCCATGGCCTCTATTTTTAAATGCAAATGAGTCTGCTTTATGTGATAGTTACAGCTGCCACAGAAGAGTTTTACAGCACAGCACTCTAGTGTCATTGAATAACTCGCTCAGAAAGCAGCGGGTTAAACGGTTATGATCCTAGTCATAGATGTCTGCGATCAACTAATCTTTCCTGTTCCCATTAGTTAACCTGTGAGAGTGCCGTTATTGAATCTACCATGCACACACAAACACACTGCATCTACACCCTCCATTCTGTCCTTTACGACTGATGTAATTAAATTCTCTCCTGCCCCATCAACCCAGCGCAGGTCAGATGGCAGAAGCGCCAGCCAGATCCCGTAGAGTTACACACACACACACACACACACACACACACACACACACACACACACACACACACACACACACACACACACACACACACACACACACACACAGATGTGAAGCATTTCCTGACTAACACACAAAACACATGCTAGCAGCTTCTATTATTCACCCTGGATACATATGGGCCAGCATTAATTGAGAGCAACAGGGGTCGAGGTAAACATATGTCGACCACTACACACACACACACAAACCATCAGCAAATGGGCAACAATCTTTCTTAATAAAAAAAACTATCTGAGGGAAGACTGAATACACATTAAAACCAGTCTTGAATAACTCAGCTGTTAGCACACGTTCTTTCATACTGTGGTGTTCATGTAGGCAGAACAGTCCAGAATCCAGCTTGCAACATTTTCCAATCCTGTTCCCCATCTTTTCTCATAATTTTTTGTTGTTTCTCTCACTACCCTGGTGATATGTGATGGAAAAACAAATATTTACATTTTTTAAATAAAAACAAAAACAAAACACAGCAAAAACAACACAAACAAAACACAGAACAACACCAAACAAGCAAACAAAACCAAAACAAAAGCAAACACAAAACAAAGCAAAACAAACAAAAACCCACAAAACAAAACAAGCAAACAAAAACAAATCAAACACAATAAAACCAAAAGCAAACAAAACAAATACAAAAAATACAAAACAAAACCAAACAAGCAAATAAAACGAAAACAAAGCAAAACAAATAAAAAACACAAAACAAAATCAAAGCAAGCAAGCAAAACCAAAACAAAATAAATTAAACCAAAGACTAACCAACCAAAAAACTAAAAATCTAAAACAAACACAAGGCAACAACAATAAAAATAAACACAAATACTAAGCAAAATACTACCATCTCTTATTTAAACTAATCAGTTACAAATACAAAGCTATACAGCTTAAGGAAACTTTACAATTAACATTTTACAATGCATACAATAGGCCTATAACTTTTACAAATAAGTTGTGGGCAACTAGTGATTTCATGACTATTAATAACGCAGACATCAAGCACACCAGACAGAAGCAAACCAAAAACATTATTGACCTGAACATAAAAGAGGCCCAATGTGACTGAATGAAGCAAATAAATAATTTTACGAGAGAAACACTAACATATAAAGGCTTGTACTGGGTGAGAGGGGGCATGTAGCAGCAGCTGTGTGCTTCATATCGCCGCTGTGGCCATTTTATTATCCCAAACCATAGAGATGGCTTTATTCTCTCTGACATAACAACCCAATTTCAGTCCAATAGAAAATGAAATCTTCCTCTCTCTAGTATTGTGGCTTTTCCGGTCATCTATTAAATTGTCAAAGTAAGCGGGTAGTTACAAGACACGACAAAACAAATTCACAGCATGCCATGGGCTGCGAGATATAACGCTATGTGGAGAAGCACATGGGGAGGAGGATTTAAAGAACGTGTGAGGAAAGGACAGAGAAAGGATTGTCCCTGCTGAGTGTGAAGTCTGACACACGTCTGGTAGTTACAGCAGTGGTGGGCCGTCAGGGCCAGCAAAGCCTTCTCTGCTGGCCTAAACACTATCAGAATCACTGACTTAGTTTTAATATATTTTTCCATGTTTTCATGTGTATTAAATTATTTCCAGTAGTCTATTCTCTTCATTTCATAGCTTTTCACTTGGTTGCGCTGTTTCCAGTAGTGTATGTTTTTATTAGAGCTTTTATCCAATCATATTTCAGCAATCGTGTTGCCAGGGTAAAAGAAATCTGCCTATAAGGCCTTCAGAATCAACAGTGTAGCTTAAAATCAATGGCAATGAAACTGTTTCTTTAACCAATCAGATTTCAAGTTGGCAGCACCAGAGCCATCTAGCAGGCTTACGATAACGTTAGCATTTTCTCTCCTTTGATTGGATGATCAGAGAGCGTACTAGTCAAAGCTAGTAAATCACTGTAAATCATTTTTGTTTTCACAGTATTATTAATGTTTCTCAGGTTTCTTACCATATATACTGTGTACAGTGCGTTATTGTAGATTTTCAGTGCATTCTGAAAAATATTCACCTTCTGTAAATCTAAATACTTAAGTACTAAATGACCGCGAAAAATAATCACACACCTCCTCGGCACCGGCTCTGTGAAAGACTCGTGAAGATGAAAAACCACTAGAGTATGGTAGGTTAAATTTCATTTTTGACTTTTTTTATTGCTTTATGCGTTGTATTCTGGTGTTATTTGCAAGATATAAAGCCAGGTTTAAGTTTCTGTAAGAATATCTCAGTTTCCGAGTCGAGCTGTATTAGCTGGACTTTTCCTCCGGCCGCAGCGCCGCTGGTAGAGAGGCAGACCGATGGGAGACTCACAGGGGTATGTTAAAACACATGTATATGCTTTTCTTCATCGTCTTGTATGAATTATTTTAAAGTTTCTTGCTCACTTTCCCGGTAAAGCTGTGCTAACTAGTATTTTCCTCCGGCAGCGCGCTGGCAGACCGATGGGGATCGAGGCTCGAGAAGACGAAAAGCAGTAAGAGTTCGTTAAATTGTTAGGCCAACTTTAAAACACATGTAATCACCTTATTTGTTTTATACCAATGTTATCTGTAAGGTATAAATACTTTTGAGTTAATAAATGTCTGTAAGAATATCGGGTGGACTATATTTGTGTCATTTTGTGCGGTTAATGCCTCAAGCTAGAGATGATGTGCGTTGCGCAGGTGTGGCAACTTGTTGAATTGTGTTAATTGGGTTTCTAGCTTTAGTAATAGCATTCATTCTCGCTACATAAGATACTTTGTGATGCAATGCCGTTATACTGCATTTCTGTGTAATATTTATGGTTTCTATAGCCGTGGCATCATTATGATGGTATTAAAAGTGAAGTCCACTGAAGGCCTAGGTGTGAAATGCACGGCCCGCGACGGAGTTACAGTAATGCTAGAGTCTGTTTAAACTCAATGAACTTGGTCTAAGGCCATACATGAAATGATATTTGCATTTATCTAGTGAAATCATACATTTGGCAGGTATAAATCTTGTATTAGGGATGTAACGATTAACCGCGAGCCGGCTTAAAGTCGATTCAAATATGTGACGATTCAAATTGGTTGACATGCTAAACCAATAGCAATTCAGTTTGGGGTAGGAGTTTATATGAATGTATGTCCGAGGAGAACTTACTGTCTTTAGAAAAGTTTAGATGGTATTTTTTTCTTTTCATCTGACTCTGTATAATGCATATTAAAGTTCATAAGTGCAACACTGCTTTGTTTACAGCGGAAACCAAGGAAACGCTTTAAGCGCCACCTGCTGGCAGAGAGTGATTCTGCGTCTCATTCTGCTCATCTGCTGTTTGTTTCATTCAGATATTTTTTATGTATAGTTTCACAATAACTGAAGTCAGACCATTCTGTTTTTGCTTCAAATTTTGAAATTATTCAGTCTAATTTAGATTAAAAACTGCTCTTGTTGCATGTATTCTGCATCTTTGTTTGGATCATGATTAAAATGCAGTGGTTGCCTCTTATTTTAAATGGAAAGATTTTGTTTGTTTGTTTTTATTTATTTGATTTGGGCCTTATTTTAAAATTTCAATTTAGTTTTGTTATTTACATTTACATTATATTTACATTTTGTTATTTAGCAGACGCTTTTATCCAAAGCGACTTAAAAATGAGGACAATAGAAGAAACCAAAACTAACAAAAGAGTAATATTAGTATATTATTATAGTGTTATATTTCGATTTCACAAAGAAATGTGCAGCATTTTGTCCAAGCAATAATAAAAGGACATTTAATTTATAATTTGTCTTAAATCTAATTTTGTTAAAAAAAAAATTGTGAATCAAATTGAATCGTGAAATCAAAATTGTGAAACGAATCGAATCGAATCGTGAGTTGAGTGAATCGTTACATCCCTATCTTGTATAAATCAATGTATAAATCTTAATTGTCCATGCTAAGGACCCTGTACCACTTTATTATTATTATTATTATTATTATTATTATTATTATAATTATAGCTTGTTGAAATAGTTAATATTATTACAAATATTAATATTTTAAACAAAAATTGTTATTTATACTGATAATAATAATAATAATAATAATAATAATAATAATAATAATAATAATAAACATTTGTATTTATTTAAACAAAAATTATTATTATTATTTAATATAACTATACTTCTACTACTACTACTACTACTACTACTACTACTACTACTAATAATAATAATAATAATAAACATTCATATTATTGTTGTTGATGATGAATAATAAATTAATAATAATAATATTATTATTATTATAAACAACACCACATTACTACTACAGCTACTATTATTACTACTATTATTATTGTTGTGTATATATATAAGCATATTTTATGTAAACTGAAATTATGTACAAAAAACTACATTAAAGAAAATTAATTAATGAATTATTTAAAATAAAATAATTACATATTGACTTTTACAGCATGTGCGTTCTAACACTGGGTGTTTCCTGTTCATTAATTTACTGGAAACCTATTAAACGATCTGTACATTTACTTAAGCAAATGTGTGTTGCAGACAAAGCATGATTAAGCAGAGAGGAAGTAGCAGTCACGCTCGTGTTGGGGTGTCCATGTGTGGGTGTGAGGGGTCAGGGCAGCCAGGTGGTCCTGGTGTTAGAGGTCACGCCCACCAGACAGCTTGCGGCGAATGGCTAAGCTCCAGTGCTCAAAGGGCCTGTCAATCAAGATTGATTACGAGGAGTGGATGAATTAGCCCCTCCCCTTCGGGCTGATCTCACCCCCCACGGCCGTCTCTTCATCCCCCGCTAAAGAAAAGAGCCTTTGCATGACAAAGTGGTGTGGATTTCATGAAGAAAGAAAGAAAAGAAAAAATGAAATGAAGAATCCCTTTGGGGTCCCACAATCCCCCATACATCCCAAAAGGATGGACTTTGGGAATAAAGAAAGGTTCGAAAAGGTTACCCCTCTCTGCCCTTTAATCTATAGAGTTCCCCCGCAACATTTATCCAACATATTACGTGGTTGCATTCAGCCTTCAAAATGTCAGAAAAAGTCACAGATCTGCTTTCCAATAATCATGACGGGATTGTATTTCTTGAAGTAAAGTGAAGAAGAGCCGACTGCCCCAGCAGAGGGTGCGATCACCAGTGCTGCAGGTGTTAACTTGAACTACATATTCAGTGAGGGGGAAATCAGCACCTTTAGAGAAACAACTACAGTGAAAAAAATGTGGTGCAAATGTGCAATTAGCATATAACGCACACACACACACACACACACACACACACACACACACACACGTTGCTTGGCCCTCACTCACTCTACTACTGAACCAATTACAATAACACTGAGTTTGAATCGTGGCGAAGCCCCCTGACAAGAGCGATTACGCTCACCTTGTTTAAAAAAAAATGGTGCTTAATTAATACCAGCGTGCAAAGGCAAGCCAGGCCTGACTCAGATCCTGTTAGCTCCTTCCCTGGTAACATTGAGAAATAACCGTAGTGAGAGAAATTCCTGGCGCAATTCAGGTTTCACTGAAGAACAACAGGCAAAGTTATTGATGATGTGCTGCCAAAATGTGTTGTTCTTAATTTTAAAAAGAGTACTAAGTCAGTAATATACTTAAGTGTGAACTGAATGTAATGTTTTTGAACACTTAACTGCATGCTAATTACAATTAATTTCAAATGCATTATAGTTTACATTTATTATAAATGTTTAATAAATGCTTACAGTACCCAATTATGTAAATCGTTATATCTAATTCTACTGTCTTTGAAATATGTTTAAAGTGTACTGCCGAATATACTGATAAGCATTTATGATACACTAAATTATACTATAATATCATTTCTATTGGAACTTGTTTGTCTTGTATTTAAATTCATGTTTAATTATAAACTTATAATGAAGTTGCAATTCAATACATTTAAAATCTTAAGTTTAAAATGTAATAACAAATAACACACTACAGTTAAAATTTATAAATCAACTAATATATGTTAGTATTTTAGTCAACACATTAAAACAGAACAAAAACAGGACAAAACTTATTTAAACTATTTAAAACATACTTTCAAGTTAAACTTTTAATTGGACATTATTACAAAGTGCTACTTTTAAACAATAAGAAAAGTGAAAGCGTAATCTGTTAAGTATGCTTAAGTGCCCTTTTATTTCATTAACATTATCCAAAAAAACTTTTAATATCTGAAGTACTTTTAATATTTGCAGTATTCATTTCAAATACGTTAAATGTTTGAAGCATAATACTATTAATACTAAGTTAATACTATTAGGTGCATTTTTTCTCCACAAGAAAAACAATACCTCTTCTCAGTGAGTGAGATCTGAGGTATTCAGGTCTGTGTGCTGAATTTTAGTATGAATAATAGTAATAGTAATGCTTGCCTTAGCAAACACTGCTAATTTAAGAAGTTTACTTATTTTGGACAGAGCCTTCATTCAGTGCATCAATAAATGAACAGGACAGTAATGCCAGGTTCTGGTGGTTATGAATGACTGGCGGTGAAGACCTTGACTTCCTCTGTCTGAGGTTCTTTTGGAGAAAAGCCCTACCAAACAATGTCCTTTCCAACATGTGCCGGAAAGAACCGGTGAACACAAAATAGAGTGATTTGGTCGACAATGACCAGAATGACCAGACCTCATCATTCATTTCATTTTTATCTATTGTTTTTTCCCCCATCTCCTTCCTTAAGGGTGTAAGAAGAGACTCTTTCTGTGTCATTCTAGCTCACGTGACCTCTGACCTCACTTATCTGGAGCTGAATGTTGAGTGATGATCGGTGTCAGAGCTTAAATATTCCACATTTAAACAATGCTTACACACACGCGTGTGTGGTTTAAGAGTTTATTTGTGAGTAGCTGCTAAACCCCCAACGGAAGTGTGATGTCCTGACAGGCTTTTCCATTAAACCCTTTTCCAATGTCTTGTCAACCACTCACAATTTCCTAAAATCTACAAAAGAGGTCCAAAAAATTAGCTTTAAATTTGATTTACAATTGAAAAACTCCTTCTCAAAGACTCTCTCTGTGCATCCCTTTCTCTCAGTTGCACACTGGCATTATTCCACAGCAGCGGCTGTTGGCAGCAGGGCAAAGCCAGTAGCAGGATAAGCAGTCCACAGCCGTACCAGTGTGCTTTCCACTCGCTCGCAGGTGTCGCGCACGGCTGCCATCTTTTTCACGACGGGGAGGGCTGAAAGCCTGCAGTGTTCAAGAGTTCAAAAGGAAAGCGAGGCAGTCAATATCTGGACTAGAGTCACACGTCCACATCACTTCTGGGTTTTGAGTCTTTTAAGCCAATAAGAATGTTTATTTTAAAGACTGGGCTAATTGACATAGCAATTGTAAACCACTTATTTTGAAAGGAAGAATGCTATACCTAATCTAAAGCAAAAATTAACTGTATTGAATAGTGCAATATACCCAAATATTAATTTCACTTCAAAAAAAGTGAAAAAAAAAAAAAAATTCTCAATGCAGGTTACTATTTTTTTCCAAAGCCTAAAGAGAAATCACTTTCTGTTTGTGCACTTGGCAAGACCGAGAACAAACCGGACCCAGCAGAGCTGACAGGACTTCAAAACGCTGAGCCACGTCTCTGCCGCCACGTGCTCCATTCTGATGCATGTTTGCGCAGCTGCGGATTCCTCGGCTTTAAACTTAAACCAGTGGAAAATATCTTTCCCAACTCTGACAGCAGGATCTCAAACAGAAACTCTACCTGGCCAAAACACATCAGGTATCTAGGTGACTGAGAAGAGACCAAAAACAGGAATGTCAAGACTACTAGTACCTAGTAGTTATTACACATACTCTGAAGAACTGAACCATAACACGTATGCGTGCAAAGAACGTCTGAGTCATTTCCTGATACCTACATTTGTGTAGGTTTGAGTGAGAAGAGTTGATCTGGCATAGGACAGACCATCAGAAAATATGGCAGTATGTAAACGACCTGCCAAAGCAGCCCAGGCACAGGCTAAATGTCAAGGGAAACTGGCAAAGTGTGCGGTATGCAAAATAATATGCAAAATAAATATCTAGTAAAGGAACTAAAAAAAATAAATAAAAAAAAAAGAACAAGTCTCAAACATGTTTCCTCCAAAAACTCACGTCTTGTATTGGTTGGACATATAGTCCTGCCTCAAACATATTGGTTAAGCTCTTAAAAAAAGAGCAATACATATTTTGTAGAATTAATCTATGAATGGAGAGATACAGTTGTTGTACCCACCTTATTTTTAATATAAGATCGGACACAGTCATTTGCAACTTCAATGTGATATTGACACTAAAACTGCAAATCGGTATTTCTTAAACAAATTGTATTTATATATTGTAATTTTAAACACACTGGTTTGTAGTCCAAATTTTTACCATTTCTACCATTTACTGCACTTTATTCAAAATGATTTGAAAGTATCACACTTACACTGTCCCACATATCTCAGTACATAAAACTGAACGATTATTTAATGTTTTGAATTATTCCTTTGTTAAGAACTGGATATTTCATCTTGAATTGTTGCAGTTATTACATCTGTCATTAGTGTTATTGGCACTTAAAACAATAACGAATAAAAACAAACCAAATCTCATCCCTAAACACACATAAACACTGAGTTATGCAACTGTACTACCACTTTATCTTGTCAAACCGGTATAGCCTAATGATGTAGCAAAACTACTCTTCGTCATTACACGTCTGTGCATCACTGTAAACCATGAACGAATGTAGCACGTGGATGAAGCACATGCCATTCCGATTAAATTCACATGTTAGCCGCTGGAACGCCTCAGCGTGACGTGACACGTTGATTCATGAGCGCAGTCGAAGCCAAACGTTGTGGATAAGGCCAGCACCTGTCAGCTGAAATCATACAGGGTCTGCTCCCTGCGTGCTGGGTACATGACGGGCCATACAACCCTCTTGGTCATGGAGAGGAGTCTAATTTAGAAATAAACAAACCAGCAAAGCTGGTCTGAAATAAACAGAAGAGATGAATAATGTGTGTTGAGTTTGTATGTAGTGTCTGGTGTGTGATTGCACCACAGTTCTTACACATTTTAGGCAAATCAGCCGACAGATGATTTACATCTCTGTGCTTTAGGTTAAGATTGGTCCCTTGTTTTAAATTAAATGCAAAGTTGATATACAACTAAAGATGTTGTGTACCCTATCTAGCAAATCACAACCAGTAGCGCTCATGAGTTGGAGCCACATTATCGTACTCTATTTAAATCCTGTCTTTTAAAATTTGTTCATGATTTATTCCTGACCATAAAACAATTTCCTTGGTTTTAGTTTTTTTTCTGCAACCAAACTTTACAATAACTTCCCTTTGTTCGCTAGCTGAGCTCCCAGTAGTTACAAGCACATATTTTTAGTTTAGCATATAAGAAAAAAAAAAAAAGGTCTTGGGGGAAAATGGTATACCAAGCTATATAATCCAGCTTTGCGCGTGCAGTTCTAAAAAAATAAATAAATAAATAAACTAAATAAATAAATAAATGGCAGAAATATGACAAGCATTCAATACCCCTCGAGACGGCAAAACCGAGTCATGCTGGTACCTTGTCAATTTCCATTACAGAAAGATTAGCAGTTAGACAGCTGGTGCCACCACTTCTCAAGTACAAAAAGAGCCTCTGTTTACTACTGAAGAGAAAACGCTGCCATCCACAGACGTTAAATCACAGAGAATCTGTGTTAGTAGGAATAGTTTTAAGAGCATCTTGGTGCTTATACTATAGAACGCTACAATGATGGTGTATTTTTGTAGGCCAACTTGCAAGTTAGCATTACCCTGGTTTCTGCAACAAAAACCGAATGGGATTTTTCCACTGGCTTTTGGATTATTGTAAAAAAAAAAAAAAATAAGCTCTGTGACCAACGAACATTTATGACTCTTACAAAAGAAAAACTTTTTCCCTGAGAATAGTGTGCAAGAGCATGATTATAAACACAATGAGGCTGTAAAAGTGACTACTGAGTAGATGAATTTAGCTCTGTAGTCCCATTTAGTCACTTGTTATGTGGGGGTATTTATTGCATGCTGTATAATAAAACATGAAAATATCTTGAGCTCGTGTTAACCACAGACCTAAATTTCAAGCATTTAATCAAAACCCATTCAAAAACCCACTGACTTCATGGCAATTGAGCTGGAAGCGCTAAAGTTTGGCCTACAAAAACACGTCATCCCTGCAGCACTCTATTGACTGTTGTTTTTATAAAAACCAAACAGTGGTAGCAAGGGGTGAATGAGGTGAAAATGACACAAATATTAACAAACGCCACATAGGTGTGAAATATCTTTGAAGACTACAAATAAACGACAAACCACCACTAGTTTTTAATGGTTCAGTCACACTCCTGGTTAAACCGCAGCCTAACCATAAACCAGCACTAACAAGCTTAGAAACTATGATTTTGAATATGTGCAAGCTCCTCCCCTTCCCACAATGCTCCACTGTGCCAGACATCATCCCACGGGGGTCACATGGGATACTCGACTCCCAGATTTCCTGTCCACAATTAAGCCAGCCAATAATGTGGCCGGCGCCTGCCAGGACTGTAGGCGCTCCCGCTCTCTCTCTCTCTGTCCTGCCAGTCTTTTACAGAGTGTCGTTCTGCTGATGGTGCACTGGGGTGAGGAGAGGGTGCTTTAGAAAAACAGCCATCCATTCAGCCCGGCCAGGAGACAAGATCTAATGAGTTTACAGAGACCAGGAGAAAACACACATAACTCAGCACACACATCTTCCTTGGACAGGAAGGGAAAGACAGCCGGGCAGGGATGGGATGGGATGGAAGGATTGGGCTACTGAAAGCCAATTCTGACATGGCATGTTTCAGCTCAGTGTTATAAATGTCTGTTCAAACTGAAAGAGATGGACAGACAAAGGGGAAAGATGAGTTTATCCAACTTCCTGCTGAAATAGAGGAACTTGGCTTCTTGAGAAGGCCTGGTGGAAGCTTGAATCAGATTGAGGTCATCAAGCCACTCTAGTACATATCAGTTCATGCCAATATATCTCTCATTCTCAGAATGCTCTACTCTCCATTTCCAAATGAGGATTATGTGCAGACAAATTAATATATTATATATATATATATATATATATATATATATATATATATATATATATATATATATATATATATATATATATATATATATATATATATATATATATATTATATGTTCTTTTAAAAAAACAAATGATCATGGTTTATGCAAAAATATTAAGCAGCATAACCACTTCAACACTGATAATAATAAAAACTGCTTCTTGAGCAGCAAATTAGCATATTAGAATGATTTCTGGAGGATCGTATGACACTGAAGACTAGAGGTAGGCTGCTAGTAATTTTAAATTGTAATGATATATTTCACAATAATACTGTTTTTACTGTATTTTCATTCAAATGCAGCCTTGAGACTTTCAAAAACATTAAGAAAATCTTACAGACTCCAAACTTTGAACGGTAGTGTACATTAAAGCCACAATGATTCAATTATCAATATATAGCATAATACAGCTAGATCAATAGCTAAATTATGTATTAGTCATTAACAGTACCATTTTCACCATCTGTCTGGTCTAAACTGAAATGAGCCCTTGTCGATGAGAGTCAGATAATAACAGACATGATCCTGAGCTAGAAATGGAGAGTTAACATAGTGAGAGAGACAGAAGGTACAGACAGCGAAGTGCTTTATTAGCCCTCCTTCCAACCCCTCACGCACGCGCACACACACACACACACACACACACACAGACAGAGAGCACTCCCTCACCTAATTTAGCCCCGGGATGACAGAACGTCAGTCTGCAAGAGAGGAAAGTGGGACTCAAGGAAAGACAGACAGAGAGAGAGAGAAAGAGAGAGAGACAACTGCAGGTCATCAGACAGGTGCACCGGTCCTGTTAATGAAGGACAGGCAGGAAAGGGATGGTTCACCCAAAAATGAGAATTCAGTCATTATCTACTCCTTCACGCCTTTTCAAATCTGTGAATAAATCAGTCTGAATTGTGAACAACATGTTCAGTCAAGATTTGTAAACTGTCAACCTCTTCACTGAAGGGAAAAAGAGGCAACTGAAAATATTATAAGCTATTGTTTCACTGATTCACTTCTTAACTTGATTCACTAATGGTTCAGGCACAGCAATTAGCAGCACACTGGATAAGACTATTATAAGATTATCCGTTAATAATTACATAAATTTCAGTCTTGTCTTCCCAAAAAGCTGTTGTCTGGCTTAGAAGACTTTGTATAAAGAGCAAAAGATATAAAGGAGTTATTATTTGGAGCTGAAAAGAGCTTAAAGATTCTTTTAAACTTTCCTTTTGAGCTCCACAGGAAAACAGCATAAGGATTTGAAACAGTGAGCGAGTAAATGATCACACGATTTACACACACAGAGAGAGAGAGAGAGAGAGAGAGAGAGAGAGAGAGAGAGATGGCCTTGAAATAAGTCAATACTTTATTAAGGTGAGCATGCGGAAAATCTAGAGAGAAAACCATGAGACGCGGCGTAGAAAAAAAAGCTGAGGCGAGAGAAAAATGTTTAGAATTCAGGAAGAACCATAAGTCATAATGAAAACATTAAACTGCTAGAGTGGAGACAATACAAGATAATAAATGAAAAAATAAAAAGGACAGGGAGAAGGAGGTCAGGCTAGAACACTTCTTCTCTGGTCACTGTAGCCTAATCAAAGCCTCCTAAAATAGCTGCACTGTTACTCTGCAGAGCATCTGGCACACATAGCTGGGCACAGCTGATCAATGATGCCGATAAGCGAATAGGATTAAAGTCTGTCCCTTAAACCAGGAAGGTCACCACAAATAATCTGGCATCGATTATTCTTCATATCCCGGCTGAGCTGGTGAGAACAGTAGTGCTAATATCAGCTGATTAAGGTGCGTGGACACGTCCCATCCTGTCCCGTGCCACTCGATATGCGATCGGCTTGAATCAACAACAGCCGCATCTCATACGGACCTCTACACACAACCTGAGGTGCAAGATACTGAATGAACACATGAGACTGAGAGAGAAAGTGATATAAAGTGGATTAAATTTGTAAATGATTGGATGTTCTGCTAAAGCTAATCTAAAAGTGGAAGGGTTTGGCTGTTTAAGCAAGTTTACATCAGAGAATGCTGTTAATTTACTGATTTCAAAAGGGGTGATGCTTTGCAAGACTATGTTAATGCCATAATAACTGCATGTGTGTAATACTTACAAAAAATAGTGAACAAGTCTAATACGGTTAATGATAAAAAGACCTGTGAAGCATTACCAACAGTCAGCTTCTTTTTCTCTTATTGCAGACTTTGCTAAAAATGAACATAACAGATAGTAATGCATTGATTTCATAGAATGCTTCAACATGTTTTATATCATTAAATGTCACACACAAAATAAAAACACACTTATTAATATGGAACTATGAAAAGTCATAAACACTAATTTTCTTTTGCTCAATTTGTCATCAGTATCTCACAAGACAGGCATCAGAGAAAATCTTCAGAACACAAACAGGATCACACAAACCTGCTGAAACTCAATCCGCCCCTTCTAAACAGCCAAGAATCTCGCAGAAATAAAACCAATTCAAAAATTAAGATAAAAGAAAGCATGTAATTATGTTCTCTGCTTCTGTTTGGAAACTCTGCTTTGATTTCACTCAAAGATATGGGCAGGGTGTGTTCCCAATGACACAAACACGTACACACATTAAAAGGATGTCTGGCATGAGGTTGCCAGGATGTGTACATACAGACATGCAAAGAGAGTGTGTATGTGAGAGCTTCCAGACAAGCCGATACAGGCAGCAGTGTTCCTGATGCGCAGCCAGACGAAATGAGGCTACATCAGAATAACGGCAGCATTGTGAATTATAGAATCATCTGATACCTCAAATTATATGAGCTGGCACAGACCACTTCCGCTCTTACAGACCTACATTACACAAACACGCACTCTCAGTGTCACTCACACAAATAAACACATACCTGAAGACACCCATTAAAAGAATCACTTCAAATTCTGCCAATCAGCCATAAAATATTAACCATTTCATCCGTGAGTTGGGCTAAAAACCCTCAACTCCATTTCACTCATGAATGGTTGATGAATAGGCCATCCCACTGTTCTCAGACCAGCCTGAGCCCTAATCTAAACCAATGACAGACACAGACTCTAAACCAGCCCTTAGAGAAAATATCTGGCTCTATCAGTAAAACGCAGATGCTCTAGAAGCCTCAATCCAGTGAGTGTCTAATGGAGGGAGAGAAGTCCTCAGAGGAGTGAGCAATGGCGCAATCCATTAGATCCACTCACCCTTAACAAACACACTCACGCAGGCCTTATAAAGAGTTTCTGTGCCTACACACTTAGAAGAATTCCTTGTGTGGTAAAGGGCGACAACTGTAGCTATTAATGCGTTTGTATAACCGGTTAACGTCACTTAGCTCACGTTGTCCCAGTTTACAATGATGTCCGTCCTCACAGATCTCATTGGTTTAATCTCCACAAGGTCATTATATGCTAATTTGAGGGTTACCCTCTCTCTCAAATGCATAGACACCTTAATGCACATCATTCTGTGAGGTTCTTCCACTGAAATTAAGAGTAGCCAATTCAAAAAGGGGTACAGGACAACACTGAACTTGGTGCAAGTTGTTCTTTAAACAGTTATAAGACCTCAAATGGGCCTTCCGTCAAAATCCCCCTCATCTGCAGACGTTCAGAAGAAGAAGTAGTGAGGTTTGAGGGAATGGTTAACCACATACAGAAATAATGAGCAGAACTCTTAAAACATCTCAGTTCTCACCACTCTCTCACGTTACCCAGACTTTTGTGGTCTTTGGCTGGACCTGACAAAAGGGGCCATGGAAGAAATAAAAGACATGAAAGTAGAACGAAGGAGAACAAGGAAGATGATGGAGAACTGCAAGACGAAGGAAAATTAGAAAGAGCAGGAATGTATAAAGTAGAACAAAGGAGACTGAAGAAGACTAGATGAGAAACTACAATATTGGAGATCAGAGAATAAAGGAGAATAAGGTTGAATAAGGAGAGAGAAGGAAAGAGAGAGTAAGAATGAGTTCCCGTAGCTAAAATAGTATAGCATGCCAATGCCAAGGTCATATATTTGATTCCCAAGGAAAGCAAGAACTGATAAGACAAATGCATTTGGATAAAAGCGTCTGCCAAATGCATGAATGTAGAATGAGGGAGAATTATGGAGAATGCCAACCAGAGCTTGTCTATAACCTCATACTTGCTCTCCACTATCAAGTGCCAGTCTAAACATATCTAAGCTTGCCCATTTCCAGAAAACATCCAAAAGCTGCTTTTCTCGTGGAGGAGGTATCTTGGACAAGCTCCTGTCCACAGACACTTTGGCTGAAGATGCACAGGATGCATGTTCTAAAATATATCTGAGCTCAAACATCCTCTGTTCACTTTTCACTGAACCCAAGCCCACCGGTTAATCCACAGCTCTGCCTTACTGCACCGCTACTGTGTGGAGCTGGCATGGTGAAAGCACTGTGTGGGCTTAAATATACATTCACTCATCACAGGGGGCTTTTTCCTGTGGGGTGGGTAAATAAATGACTGTGATTAAGTGGAACGCTGTCTCTAGGTGGCCATGGGTGGATTGAATCTGCTCACTCAGTCATTAAAGGTGCACATGACCAGTATGGTGCTGGCATGACACAGTTCCCCATTCAAGATTTGCCAGGCTTTTGTCCAATTAGTACCACTGTCTGCCTGGGCTCCTCAGTCCTTTTCCCAACTCTATAATTCTGTCCACCCAGATGTCTTTCTCTCAGTCACCCTTACTCAAGCTCCACCACAACCTGGGACCAAGCCACCCAGGGATGGCGTACGGGAGGTCTACTCGGTTGCTTTGTGCAGACTTCCCCTTATAAACAAGTGGAGACACTAGCTGTAATGAAGTCATAGCCTCAAACCCTGGACCACATCACACAAGTAATTTCTAAGCTACTAATGAGTCATATCACTGTAGCATACTTGAAAAAACACTTTTTGTGATGAGTCAAGGAACAGTAGCGAAAGTTTAGTGTCTGAATGCACAGGAAAACATCCTCCATTTGATGTCATAGAAATAAATTAGAAGGTCCAACATCTGTAAAAATATTTTCCCCTTTTGCTAACAAGTACAGACATAAGACACTAACTGAGCAGGGACTTTGTTTGAGAAACACCTATAATTTCGAAAAAGCAAATTCATGACTCACAACCAGTAATTGTCATGAAACCATATCACACATGCAACTAAAGAACTGCTTATCAGGAAAAATGTTTGCCCATCTTAAATGGAGCATTATGTGGACACTTTATGATTAAGAAGGATGCTTATAAACACCCCCATGTGGCTCCAATGAAACCTCAATTCACTGTTTCGCTAAGTGTGCAATGGTGCAGACTTCACAATGGAGATCTACCCGATAGGCTTTGCAACATTACGTCACCAGCAAGGACTCGAAAACAGGATCACAAGAGCTGAAGGTGGCCATTTAGGATACGACCTTTATGACTATCAGCTTTATTGCATCCTGTTGTGGAGACTGTTCACACGTGAAGAACTGTCTGAAATTAAACGTCATACTTCTCCATTACTGTACATCTGACAAATTTTGTCAGGTAATTTCAAACAAGTGATACCATTTCCAACCAAACTCAAGTCACTGAGTGATTCAACAATTCCTTGGAAAAGTCTCAGATAAGTCCATTAGACTAAATATCATGTGTGCTTCCTCTTTATTTCCTACTATTGTCCACTCCAGAGGAACATTTACGAGCTTTCATAAAGTCTTTACCATTGGCTTGCATCCACACCACGCACGACTCCCGAAGGGTGGAGTTTGGCCACTCATCCAACTCTAACTTCCCTAAATCACACACCGCCTTATCTCAACAAACATCCCTCCCTCCCTCCCTCCCTCCCCGTCCCCACCAGCCCTCCAGTCCCTGTTTTTTTCTTGTTCGGTCCTGGCAATATGTTGATTGGGACGACTCATGTTTCAAGGTCCCGACAGGTTGCTAACCAGGTCTAAGCGAAACAGAAAAGCAGAATGCTCACAAAAGCATTTGGAGTTGGAACTGGACTCCAAATACTGGCCTTATCTCCAAGCAGCCAGAAAAGCGGCAGTAAAGGTGCTGATTAGAATCCGTTAACAGTGAATGCTGATTACGAATCAGTTTACAGAACTTTATCCTTCTAAGTTTAAAGACTTCATGCCTACAGAAAGGTGTAAGCTCGGTGGTCAAAGCACCAGTGATATACTGGTGATATACTTAGGCTATTCATCCACCACACATGCCTTTTGTGCACACAAACCTTTCAGATGTAAACATTAAAATCAAGTCTCGCTATCAAGACAGACAATTAAGAAGTCTGTAATTATGTAAAGTCAATCTTTTTTTTTTCCTCTCTTCTGACTGTATGTGTCACTAAGGGGGCTCTAGGAAGCTATTTTAAAATCATTCATGAGGTCAAGGATAGAATCCCAAGGAATTCTTGAGGTTACCCTGACACACTCTAAACTCATTCCACACATTCCTAAAGCCAGACGTAGCCTTTGAACACTGACTAGCGTCAAATACCATGAAAAGGAATGCTGAACAACGTGTGACCAGCTCAGTAAACTGACACAATGACACTGGAGGTGGGATAAGAGTCGGTCAAACAAATAACACCATCACTGTAGTGTCTTGACTAATTGGATTATTTTCTCACAAGCTCTTCTCTCACACTATCCCTCCCCCACACATGTACATTAAAACACATCTCACACCATTAGTACCAGACGGTCTTCTGTGTTGAGGTAAACTGAGCACGAGAGCTCTATTACCCTACTAAATAAAGTAACAGGAGCCGGCTTTCCTCCACTGCTGAGGGTCAGCTGTGCCTGCCTCTTAGCCAACATGACATCAAAATTGATCCCGTTTACTTTAATTCACATTTCCTTATTTCTGCAAACAATTCATTGCACCTCCACTGAAATACCTTTTGTTTTCAGCTGATGTCACCAAGTCTGCTCACATTTAACTGTTATTAGACATGGCAAGAGTTTATAGAGAAGTTGTATATGTTATCATGAACACTTCTTTTGTGCTGAAGCATTTGATTT
This sequence comes from Spinibarbus caldwelli, assembly GCA_039654775.1. Taxonomy (NCBI): domain Eukaryota; kingdom Metazoa; phylum Chordata; class Actinopteri; order Cypriniformes; family Cyprinidae; genus Spinibarbus; species Spinibarbus caldwelli. Next base: position 25,595,318 of record CM077244.1, read on the forward strand.
GGCATTAACAGGCTTTCACAGGAAGCACGGTAAAGGGTTGAACCATAGTTCCTTCTCTTCAAACACCAATTTTCACAATGGGATGGGATACCAGACTGTCTGAGTTACAGAGCAGTAACCTAGTGTACAGACCTGGCCCAAACATCTGTTATTTTGAGAGCATTCATTGATCTCTGCCACTGTCTTACAGGAACCAGAGGACACAGCCTGGGATTTCAGATGTCCAGATATGCTGGTCACATGGTTGGCTTGCACACACAGCTCTCAGAGAAGTATTTATAGTACTCCCTAGCTGTTCTCCTGATGTGCCAAAGCCTCAAAGTCCAAACCCTCGAACAGATTTTTTCTCACTACAACTCAACAAAAGCTTGCTGTGAAGAGCTGGATAAATTGAAGATTTAGGAAAAGATTCTAATAAGTCATGACTCATGGCTCAATTTTCAGGGCTCAAGCATGAGAAGATGCAAGGGTTTTAGACTAGCGCATGAGGAGAAAAGACCTGTAATGCACCAGACCACCGGAATGGTGAAACAGCCCGGCATTCTCAAAGACACTGCACTATTCAGCAGGCTAAGCCGGAGGAGGAACGGATCACACGTATCAGCCAGCCTTCCCATCCAGATCTCTCCCTCCTTCAGCGGGAGGAACTACTGAGTTCTCTGCTGGGAACCGAGCCTACAGTGTTCCCATTGTAAGAGCCAGTCACCCACACATGATTGAGGGAGAAACTCAACACAAATGCTCCCATTCTGCAAGGACGTGGAAAGAAAAGAATGATGGGGATGTGGGGGGTAGACGGATGCGGCGTCACCACTGGCTGAACCTCTGAACCTTGAGTGGGAGGGAGCTGGCCAAGGTACGAGGGGGATTGTGGGAAAAGAGAGTGGCGTTTACGGCAGCAAGGGGACGATAACCAACATCCTTTACAGCAGCTGGATTTGGACAGAACATGATAACATCACTTCTGATCACTACAAAAAACTACTAGTGTTTTGCTTGCACATCTGAAAACTACAGATGTGTATGCAAAGCACTATATCATAAGGAAAGATTTTTATTTATTTTTTTTTTCAAAAGGGGTATCCTATTCTAAATGTAATGACTCAAATGAGAAGGTTAAAAAGCCTTAGCATAAAACCAAAAGTTTACCCAACCTTGGTCGGAAACTGCATTACGCACACAGAGATCCATTTAGATATTTCCCCCAACGTGGGCCTTCTAGAAAATCAATGAAACGCCAGGAAGTGGTGCTGATTAGATTCCGCGATTCAGCTGCGTGCATGAGCCTTTCATCATGTTTACTCCTACTCACTTCCACCTAAACATGTGTAACTGTACTTTTTAATCAGCTAATACACAGCGGCAATGAAAGCTTCCGTGAGAGGTTTTGAAACTTCACATACCACCCACAATCGTCCATGGTGAAAAGTAACAGTGGCCAAAATTTTTTTTAAAAATCAGAGTAAAAATGCTATAAAAACACCCAGTAAGCTTTACAGTTGGTATGGTGCTCATTTCTAACATTTTATGCTAACACATTCACTTGCTGCCATTTAATTTTATACATGAAAAGAAACTCATAACATGGTTCAATGAGACTGTGATTCACTAAAGACACGCACACTACAATGAACACACCTGAATCCTGGTGTATATGAGAAAATGAGTTTTGTTTGGGTCATCAAAAACAAAATGGCAACTCATATTTCTGAGCTTCAGCTTACTCAACACAAAACTGATTTCTGCACAACTCTTCACCTGTGACCTGTATATATTTACAATCCGTACAAGTCAAAATGAAACTGATCTCAGAACAGACAACACTCACTTCCTGGTAAATGTCACAGGCAGGGAAGCACAGAGGGAAACCCCATTTCCTTAGTGTAGCTAACAGCAGGCTAACTTTAAATACGAGTACCCTTCACTCCACATACACTCACCACCTGAGGTGCAGTACAGTACAAATTTACAGTGAACCACAGACTAATTTTTGCCAAGTCAACCATAACAGAGCTGATTAAAAACAACCTTTTTTTCCAGAATATCCTCTTTTCTAGAGTACTATAGGAGGTGTAAATGGGCTGACATGCATTTCAGTGAAGGTTGGGTGATTTGATTAACATTTGAAACAATTTCAGAATCGTGATTCAGTGATAACAATGAAGTGAGGCACAATACCATTTCAATACAATAAGGAGGGGGGAGGGTTCCGCAGGAAGCACAGGATGTTTCTCCCAAATTACAGGCAAAACGCAACTACTAACGCCAGGCTGAATTTAAATATCCAGGTTAAGCAGAGATTTTATTCAGGTGCAGGTGACTCAGACACTTTCACTGGGAGGAAATGGTTACTGTAACAGAGAAGCCGTTTGAAAACAGAGGGAGGGGGAAAACACAGATCATCAATACTCAGAATTTATCATCACCCACTCTTTAACAGTATAATGTGGGGTCGTGACAGAGGGAAGAAAAAAAAAGAAAAATCAGAATGAGATTTTTGTTTGAGGTATGAACATTTGACAACTACTGAGAAATGACTTGAGCACTGTGGTGAAACTACATTTGCATATTTTTTGCTAAAAACATGAGTGACCCTTGCCTTTGCAGAAGTTAACATCATAATACTAAGGTGCTGCTATGCGGTTGATAAGGTTTTATTTCACATGCTGCCAAGTGGTTACTAAGATATCCTAGGTGGTGTTAATAGGAGGTTACTTCAATCAGGTCAAAAGATCTTACCTTCAAGTCTCTAGATATGACTCTGGTCCCTCCTTCAATATGTAAATACGTTTCTGGAATTTTCCTGTCATTTTTCTATGAAAACGACATGTAACGTCAAGCTTTCTGTATGTGTAAAAGTGTCACTCACTTACTCTCTACACACACGGAGCCTTTGATTTGGGAGCATTTATAGCTCCCATCACCACCGCGTGAAGATAAGTGTTTTTACTGGAGTCAAATGAAGTGAATGAACAATGTTTATAGCTGTTTAAAGAAATTTTCAACAATGGCAGATGGTTTGGCACAGGGCAAAAGTGTTGAGTGTCAAAAGAAAAAGAAGAAAAAGAAAAAAAAAAAAAGACAAAACAAGAAAGCAAAATTGATTTTTAAGTCGCTAACAGTGAGGCCAACAAACAGGCAATTTTGCAATATGAGAATTGGCAGGAATTTCAAAGTTTGCTGCGGCATTCAGCTCAACGAAAATAAGATGCTGAATATGGCACAGCGTCAAAGAATCCCTCAATACTTGTCAAATAAGGAACAGTACATGCTAAGAGGGAGATTTATTTCAATTGTAAAAATTAAGGCCTCTGGGCCAAAACACGGTGTTCTTGGATTGAACACCTGTGCATTAAACATTTTTTGTTAAAACTGAAATACTGACATTCTGCACAGTATATACAGAATACTGCCAACTATTTTTACAGTGCTCACATCTGGCTAATAAACATTTCAGACAGCCACATTGTGATCACTTGTCCAGTCATCATTTCTAAAATGCGAGTATTTTTCATAATTCATCTAATGATGTAATAAAACTCTGACCTAAAAAAAAAGAAAAACAGCTGATATTGTTTCTGGTTCATTAGTCACATTAGAAATGGAAAGTCAAGTCAAGTGCATTTGCATTGTGGGATAAAGTATGGTTCTTTGCATTCTTTGCATTGTATACATACTGTAGAAAAATGGTAGCATTTTTAAGATAGCCCTTGTGTGCAAATGCCACAGCTTCTTAGAAGCTGGCTAAAGGCAGGACAATGTCACCCCCCCCACACCCTCAGAGTCCCATTAGAACTAGGGATGTGCAGCGTACCCATCAAAAGTACTTTGTTCTCCTACCGTAGTGCCAGCCAATCAGAGGCCCTCGAAAGACAGCAAGCGACCACAGACTTGGCCAGGCATCTTCATAGCTCCACCTACCTCTCTCCCCCTCCCGCACCCTAACAACAGCAGCATGCTGCTCGCTTTCACAGCCATTCATTTGCTCACTCGCACACTCTCTCTCACTGCTGCGTGAGTAGTTAACTCTTTCCCGGCGCAAAAGACACAGCGACTCTTCTTCTTAACCTCTCTGAGCTTTATGTTTACACACAGGAGGTAACCAGCCGTGTGGTGACAAAAATTTACACACAGGACACTGAGGGACTCAGAATAAATGGCTTCAGATGCACACTCAAATAACACACACACACACACACACACACACTCTCGCAGCCTCCTGGCCGTCTGGCTAATGTGGCAGTAGCCATGGGAGGTCAGGCTGGTTTATGCAGGAAGAAAAGCACGTTCTCGCTCTTGGTTAACAAATGAACTGAACTGAAGCGCTGCATCTTTTCTCATGTCCCTTAAAATGACACTCGAATGAGAAAAAGGAGTTTGAAAATTCTATACGTTATTGAAATAACCAACAACCAAGTAGTTGATTAGCGAGGTCAACTAGTCGACCTAGATTTTTTTCTCCCCTCAACACACAATTTGTTAGTTTTAATATTTTTGTGGTACCACGCTGTAAAATCCTCTCAGAAACCTGATTTTGTAAATGCATCTCCTTTAAAGACATGTCAATTTGAAAATAATTGTTTAAGTACCTCAAGACCCCTGCTGCCTGTTCCCTTCTGTTGCATATCTAGCCAGTTTTTAAATCTTATGTTAACAGCATCCTATCAGAGTCAAATGAAGCCCAAACCAGCCTAATTATACTGGTTGTAGTCGACTAGTCATTCAGTCAACCCACTGACTAGTCAGTTTTGAGAATATGTCATTTTGCACATCCCTAGTAAACAAACGGAGATCTGAAAATGGAAAAATTTTACTTCCACGGTGTTGGACATGAGCTGATGTATCATTCTCCAGAAGTGTGGGTTTGGGTGGAGTGATGGGCCTGTCATCATGGCTGTTATCGCTTCAGGCTCTGTATTCTCCTTCCTCTTTTTCTCTTTCTCTTGGTGAGCTGCAACAAAGAAGCCCCCCGCGCCCTCTATGAGCAGGGGAGAGGTGTTAACAGCAGGCTGACAGGAAGAGAGCCTTCAGAGGCCATCTTAAATTCAGCTCTGTCTACAGGCGTCAAATATCTGCATTTGTGTACGCAAATCATTCCTTTATAACGTGGATCCTTGTTCTTGAATTCACAACAGCACATCTGTAATACGCACTCTTCCCCACACATTTTTCTTTTCCTCAGGAAATGGTTTATGACACAGCTGTGCATCAGTGCTTCTGATTTTTTCGGAGGGACCTTGAATGGGTCTCTCAGAGCATGACCTTACAGTCCTGTTAGGAGGAGAAAAATAAGTAAATAAAAAAATAAAAGAATAAAACTCACTTAGGCCAAGAAAACCATTTTGGTTTTCCTGTTCAAGGAAATTAAAGAAAAACTGGTGTTGTATTTTGTGGCCTTAATCATTACGCATGCTAATGTTTACTTTAAGAAAAACTACAATTATGCCATCGACAGTGGTTGAAGCATGTGCGCCAATGCATTGAGCCACGGTGCTCATATAGGCAATGGAAGTTCAAATCCAGCTTGCAACATCTCCTGATCCTGTTCTGCTCGTCATTTTCTTTCCTATTCTCACTGTTCCTATAAAAAGTGTCAGAAATCCGAAAAATATTCTCAAAAATAAATAAAATGCACTACAAGGACACATGTAATAAAAAGCAAAGTTCAGAACAGCTATCAAAATCCAGGTACTTTCCAACCCATTAATAAAATCTGTCCAGGGAATTGACTTCTTGTCCTTACCAATGACGCCTGCAAACTGATAGTGTTTAGTGTCCATGATGTTAACCACGGTAGTTTCCATCCTAACAGGTATAGCTGATACTAACTGGACATTAGCGGTTAGAACGCCAGTGTGATTGAAGCTCTCAAGTTACAGGATGTCTCTACACAGTCATGCACGGTTGACCTGACAGTTAAGCCGCCCCACCTGCCAATGCAGATACCACCGCTTAGACCCACCAGATTGCCTCACAACAGTGAAGAAAAGCAGGATTGGTTTGCACACATTCTCTCTTATTTTAGCATTACATCTTCCTTTGTTGGAGAAGTCATGGGAAAACACCAAGAATTAGTGCAATCTGTCCAATCTTTCCCTGACAGACGAAAAACAAGCAGGTCTTGAAAGTGTGCCAGTCATCTCCCAGAAGAACCCATCAAGTAAAAACCTCAAAACCTCCACACTCTATTTTCTTCTGCTAAAGGCCTCAATTTAGCCATCAGTAAAAATACACTTAAGGGCGACTTTATGACTTTTCTTCAAAATAGAGCTTCAGCGTGTCATCCTGACTGTAATGATTTGATCTCCTGCCAAAAGAACAGCATATGAGCACAGTATATGAGCGGGAATACACTCAAATTCACAAACCCTAGTCAAACTTCAAATCTTTGGGAAATGTTCAAAAGAATAATCAGCAGGTATAGTTAAAAATGCATAAATCACTATTATTATTGCTCATACTTGGGGTTGGAGACTTCTATGCCTTAAACTTTAGTGCATAACTCGTTTTGCACCATTAGTGCCTCAGACATGAATGTCACCTCAAGTTGTGCTACTTGAGACCAGATGATATTTTGCCTAATGGAATAACTCAAGAAATCCCATGACTTAAAGGAATTACATTACATAAAATGAAAATGCTCTGATTATACACTCACCTTGATGTCATCGCAAACCTGTATAACTTTCTTCTGTGAAAGAGAAATTTTTTTTTTAAACTGCATTAGACCCAATTGGCATACAGCTTTGAAACGACAAGAAGGTGAGCAAAATATGCTTTTTTGAGTCAACATTAAATTGAAGGAGGGACCCAAGCAAAAGAGACAGAGTGACCAAAAATAAAAGACAGAAAGACAAGAACAAAAACTAAATAGTGTGTGGGAAACACGTACTCCTCTACACACACGTCCCTCTCTGCCTCCATTTCCCGTAATGCAATATTGTGCACGGTCAGGCCATAATGTGGCTAGCAAACAAGACAGCGTTGACTGGAGGGCTCCATCTAAACTGCTTTTCTCCTGCATGGTAAACACCCACAAAAAGGTCAACTAGTTCAGAGGCAGCAGCCCACCACTTTTCCAGGAACTGTGATAACGTGAACACTCGGCACAAATTTGATTTGCGCTTTTCAGGCACTTCGTCAAGCATGAAAGATTGAGCCATTGTGACCATTGTGTCACCACAGTGCCTGGTTGATTTATGGTCTTTTGCCCGTGAAAGGGGTTGACGGTTTGCGCACTGCACACGTTACACAACATCAAGGGGGAAGCTCGCTGCAGACGTGAGCCAACTGCAGTGCTCATACTGAAAATAGGCAGAGAAAGATGACCAGTTGCGCAGAGACAACATTATTACGTTACATCATATTACAGTGCATTAGCTGGAGGAAGAGGAAAATCTGGCAGGATAATACACAGCCAGAAAGAGTTAGTCTGAAAACTGATCCCAGGTTTGGAAGGGGTGCTCCTCTACAGGATTTCAGCGCCACTGCTCTGTGGCTGACAAACCACTAGCGAATAGCTGGCCTGCTATTAGTTGACCACCTTTATTTTAAGGTTTGTAAAAAGCATCTGTACAATAAAAATCAACCACAGACAGGCAGGGTTTTTTTTTTTTTTGCATGTTTCTTAAAATAGAAGCATACAAAAAAAAAAAAAAAGTTGCATTTTATAAAAAGACCTCAAGTCATGCTTTGCTAGTTTCACAAGTCGACCAGTTAGCTTGCAAACCTAAGCCAAACAAAGAGAAATTATTTATTTCACAATCTATTGCTATGATTTTATGCTATGATTTTATACTACAATTTAAAAGACATCCCCGCTGAAGAAGAAAAACAGCTAAAACCAGCCTAAGATGGTTTGCTGGTCTTAACTGGTTTAATTAGGTTTTAATCTGATTGGCTAAGGTGCCCAAAAATCCTAAAGATCTGCCAACAAACCAGCTAATCTTAAACTGTTTTTTTTTTGTTTGTTTGTTTTCTTTTTTTCAGCAGGGATTAAGTAATGTAATAACATTATTCAGACCACATACATCAAAAAGTGATTTTGCATTTCTAAAAATGCACTGAACATAGTACCCTTAAAATTATTTCAGCCAGTGGAGTAGCTTTGGGGTCCTAGACGGACTTGATTCAATGGTCAGACCGAATGGTTCCTGACAAAAGCTCTAAAATCTGACAGCCAACATATGCAAGATACTTAGTGGAGAAAGTTTTATTTTGCTTATTATTATTATTATTAGTAGTAGTAGTAGTAGTAGTAGTAGTAGTAAATGCATTTTTTTCCCTCTTTTATTGTCATTACTATAGGAAAGCAATAAGCCATTCTAGGCCATCATTACAATGAGTTTACCACAGTTAAGCACCATGTGTGCATAACAATACCCTGGTAACATCACTGTTAATGCACAGCCCCTCGTGGTTAATTGCTTTAATAAGCATTATAAAACATGTACAATCAGGATTGTGAGTCAGTGCAGCAGAGTTGGATTTATTAGTGCAGAGTCTGTCAAAGAATAATGAGGTCAGATATGGGAGTTCAACGGGTGTTCACTTTCTCAATCTTTCTTCGCAAGACGGAGGGGAGGTGACAGATTGGCGGCAGCTTGAGGTTCAAGGGGTTAACGGGGGCTCAGAAGGCAGGCAGAGAGTAAGGCTAACTGACAGTGAGATAAGATTACCAGTTACGCCAGTGCTGAAGGATGCAACCACAGCAGAAGGTGACAGTTGACAAGAGCAGAGCGGCCGGGTGACCACAGACAGGCACTGCGCAAGACCTGCTGTCTCTCCATCGCACCGAAATAGAAATAGAGTAGCATGCAAAAAAAAAAAAAGAGCTCTCTTTGACTGCATTCATCCATCTCAATTTTTCCTCTTTTCGTACCACTTCATGTACTACAAGTATGGCGCACCAATGAAAAACAGCAGATTAGCAGCTGACATTAAATAAAGATTTTGTCAAAAATTACATACACAGCCCGTTTCTGCCACTGAATAAGAAATAAAAACTCACAATTTCGAGTTATAAAGTCAGAATTGCGAGATATAAACTCGCAATTCTGACTTTTTTTCTCGCAATTGCAAGTTTATATCTCACAATTCTGACTTTTTTCTAACAATTCTGACTTTTTTTTTCAGAATTGTGAGATATAAACTCGCAATTGCGAGTTATAAAGTCCAATTTTGAGGGGGGAATATATCTCACAATTCTGACTTAACTCGCAATTCTGAGAAAAAAAGTCAGAATTGTGAGTTTTTATCTCGCAGTTCTGATTTTATTTCTCAGAATTGCGACTTTATGTCTCGCAATAGCGAATTTATATCACGCAGTTCTGAGAATGAAAACTCAGAATTGAAAGTTTGTATCACGCAATTCTGAGAAAAAAAGTCAGAATTGTGAGATAAAAAGCCGCAATTACCTTTTTTATTTTTTTATTCAGTGGCGGAAACGGGCTTCCATAATATAGTGAAATGAAAAAACTATATATTAATAAAAGTAATCAATATTATTTAAAAAAAAAAATTAACGTCCACAGGATGTGGCTATTAAATTTCTGTACATTCCATATAAGGTCTCAATTAATACACTCCTGTTCAAAAGTTTGGAGTAGGTAAGATTTTTTTAATGTTTTTGAAAGAACTCGGTTTTGTACCAGCATACCAAGTTTGCATTTATTTGATCAAAAAATATAGTAAACAGTAATACTCTAAATATTATTGCAATGTACAGAAACTGTTTTCTATTTAAAATGTTTAAAACTATATTTGTTCATATTTTAATGTTATATTTTAATATATTTTAAAACGTATTCCTGTAATTTTTAGCATTTTCAAATCTTCAGTGTCACAGAAAACAATACAATATATGCTGGTGTTCAAGAAACATTTATTTTAATTATTTACGATAAACACTTGGTGCTTAATATTTTTGTTGAAACTTTTAATACATCTTAAGTTCCAAAGAACACCATTTATTTGAAAACAGAAATATTTTGCTACATGATAAATGTCACAGCCACTTTGATAAATTTATTGTGTCCTTGCTGAATAAAAGTATTAACATTAATACTTTTACATACACCAACCTCAAACTTTTCACACTACAGCAAACATGTGAAGTCAAATGGCCAGATGTCATTTAAAAACACACAAAACAATAAAAAGACATGAGATAAATAAAAAGAGAGCAATAAAACATGAGTAAAATAGCTATAATAAATCATTTGAAATGGTGACTGGTGACTGTGAGTTTTGAACATGCATGTGCCATTAAGGCGAGTTAAATTAATGGAAAAGCTTGAAACTATATTCTACACATTAGCCATTAATTATCACACCGTGGAGCAAAAAATCCATACAGGTCTGAGAGGAAAATAGATCATAATGTGCAAGCCTCCAATTTAACACACACACACACACACACGTTACAGTCAAACAAAGCATCCGCTGTTTTCCTCCTACCAAACCAGCTTTTTTTAGGCCCGATTAGGCTGTGTGGGCCTCAGACAGGCAGCCAGGTGTTAGAAGCTCGCTTAGGGCATTTTTCGGATCAAACTAAACCCATTCTCACAAGCAGGTCACTGCCCAAATCGCAGCAATTAAGAAATGATTTTCACCTCATGGATTGCTGTTACTTTCTCACAGATGATTCCCTTCCCAGCCTGTCAGCAGGGAGGCACTGGAAAGGGCAGCAAACACAAGAAAACAGGAAAAAAAAAAAAAGAAAAGAACAATAAAGGATTTAAAAATAAAAAAAATGGTGAGCAGAAAAGTAGGCTAGTAGAGCAATCAGGGTATGTGAAAAATGATTAGGTGCGATATGAAAGAAAGATTCCTGACAGGTGGGAGGAAAAAAAAAAAAAGCACTAAATAAATTCAACGTTCTCTTGTACTCTGTGAATATGCTTCATGGCGTGGAGGGGGAGATTTCACATTATTTGGTTTTCAGTCAAATGCAAAAACAAAACTGTAAAACGATGAAAACTGAGCATTTACATCATTTACTTACTACTTTACATCATTTAAAACGTGGTGATTTCCCACATCTGTGCATGAATGAGGCGGCATAAAAACAGAAGTCGCTCTTTTTCTCCTCGCCTGTCACTGAGACTTTCCACAGGAAGAAGCCAGCGGAGAATCTCTGGCCCTCAACAGACACTAAATACGAGACTATGACTAATTTGACGCTTCAGCGAAATATTCGCAAAAAATTGTGACACCATTCATTCCAGCTAAATTACAGCAGTTGAAATAAATGGCTGACTAAATCTGTAAATTCTACCTTGTATGTGTACATTAAAACACGCTTACTGGAAACATGATGCTGTCACTCAATATTACTGCATTTACCGTGTCAGGAGTGGCATTCTTTTATATGCGTTTGCTCATAAATCTGTCAGCGCATCTGCAAGCCAACTTCACCTCGGCTCCTGCCAGTCCGCCTGATTTTAATTATCTTAAGATTTTTAACGGGGTTAACTTTCCTACAGGTAATGTTTCGGTTTGAGGTTCATCTAATACAACCAATTTCACTTTTTGGCACTATATGCACAGTAATTTTTTTTTATAACCTTAAAGACATTTTAAACAAACAAAGCAGTATCACTTTAGTATAGGGACCAATTCTTACTATTAACCAGTTGCTTATTAGCAAGCATATTACTAGCATATTTTATTAGTGCTTATAAAGCACATATTCTGCATGACCATATTCTGCATCCCTAATCCTACACAATACATAACTTTACAACTACCTTATAAACTATTAGGCAATAATTAGGAGTTTACTGAGGCAAAAGTCATAGTTAACGTAGTTAGTTAATTGACCCTAAAATAAAGTGTGACCAACAAAGCTACTGTATTCCTAGTTGCCAAATACATACCTTAAATATAAAATATATAAAAATAAAGTCGCATTGGATAAAAGCTTCTTATTAACGCATACAGGCAAATTATATGTTCATTACAAAGTGAACGCAAATAAAATGTTAAATGTAATAAAGCGTTTTATTTTACATGTACTTTATTTATGTATTTTTTTTTTTTGTGGGAAGGTTCATTGAAAGTAGTGCTGTCAAATGATTAATCGCATCTAAAAAAGTTGGATGTACACACGCATACAGTATATATTTTGAAAATATTTACATGTATATACATTTATATATTTATATTGTTATATTTTATATTATATATAAATACATTTTATATATAAACATAACATTTTTCTTAAATATATACATGCATGTGTTTGCATTTATATGTACATAATAAATATACACAGTACACATACATATTTTATGTAAACAAAAACTTTAATCACGATTAATCATTTGACAGAACTAATCAGTCAGTGGGGTCCAATGTTGCTTTAGACCCCAAATGAACCTACAAAAAGGTTTGCAACACACTTTCCTTTTGTGTTTGACAGAAGAACAAAAGTCATACATATTTGGAATGACATGAGGGTGAGTAAATAATATGAATTTTCATATTTGGGTGAACTATTCCTTGGCGTTTTGGTCCCCCTCAACTCCTGTTATTTGTATTCTGATTGAAGCAGCTAAAGAAGCAGCTACGGCCTTCAAACTCAAAGTTGCAGAGACCGACAAGTGCATGCAAATCCAATGAGAGCAACGCTGATTCAAGTGGCGCTCTCTGAGACCAGCAGAGCAGTCAAGAGATGATAAAAATGGGAAGGCAGGAAGAGCAAAGGCGCTAGCAGCTCACGTCTGCCAGCAGACAAACAACAACAGACGCTGCCATTAACCACGAGTCTGGACTAAAGCATCACTTATCAGCAGCAGAATCAATATCAGCCCAAGCTCACTGTTGAGTACCTGCATAAAAACAGACGGCATTACGCACTAGCATTGAGCGCTAACATGCACGTGTGCATTTGTGTGCGAATGGGCTTCATTAAAACAAACCTCAGTCGGTCTGGTCAGTAGAGCTCCTGGGCTTTTCTGGCAATAAGCGTTTTGCTTCGTTCACGTTGCAAAAAAAACAAAAAAAACACTTGTTGAGAATATCTGATTCATGAGTGAGCAGTTAAGAAGCTTGTTCTGTCTCCCCTGGAGCAGCCAGAGCTCATTATGAGCTCTCAGCGTCCGCCGAGCACCACTATTTTCAGACACTCAAGTGGCGAAATAAAAAAACAAAAATAATAATAATAAAAAAAAAAATAAAAAACCTAGCAGAGAGACGCCGTGTTCTGGCACTGGGGTGGTTACTATGGAAACGTAGAGGCTAGGCCCCTCTGATGGCATAGTGCATGTGTGATCAATGATCTCTTTTTTTCTTTTTCCAAGACACTGTTTTTTAGTCACTATGGAGATGTTTAATTATACTTTCAATTGTATTTACTTCTAAAGTGATTGTTTGTTCCGTGCTAATTAATTTGAAACTTCTGTCTTGAATTAACACCAAGTAGCTCATTTAGAAAAGCTCATTTCCAACCTGACAATAAATGTGAGAATTGGAAAAGTTGCTTGTAAATTATATAATGTTGCATACGGCCGCATACCAAGAGGACTGGGACCGATGACTTTGATGAGCTTATTGTGTTGTAAAAAGTGATTTAAATTCAGATCACTTTACAGAGCTAACAGCACAATTAGTCACCACGGCTGAAACTCTATCTGGAACTGGATTTAATGATATTATCTGGATCCTGTCAGATTTGTCCTTGACTGTAAAAAGGTTTTGTGGGTTAAACAAGAGACTGTCATTTAATCCATGGACAGGTTTGCCTTTCAGCAATTAAAACTAAGTTAGACATCGGAGATCCTTGCCATGAGGGTCAGCTTATGTTTAAAGACAATGTAGGCGCTACCGCGCATAGAGAAATAAAACCGGAAAATGGTGATTATGTGTTTCTTTGAAACATGCACCACTACGTTCATTCAAAAGGAACATGCAATTGTGCTTTTCCAAAAATTAGTAGTGTCTAGCAAAGTGGGATATAAAGTCTTTTTCCACAGACCTATTACATGGAGGATTAAATATATATATATATATATATATATATATATATATATATATATATATATATATATATATATATATATATATATATATATAAAAAATCAAAGCAGCACACGAATAGCAAATTAGGATTCATGCCATTTTTCAAATGCCATTTTGAAAGAAGAAAAACATTTTAAGAGTTTACAAACGTTAAATTGTTTCCTATATTGGTACATTGTCAGAGAAAAAAAAAGTGAACCTTGTAGAGATAATTTTATAAAATATATGTCTCTAAAATGTGCATTTTAGTATCTTAGTGTAGCTATTTGTACCCTTAAGGTACTACTATTAACCTTTTGTACACCCTAAAAAACTTTTTGCACATTTTGTCTTAGAGTGTAAGGTTAAATATTTTCGAATCCTAAAACAGGCAAAATTGGACTTTAGCAAAAATGGATTGGTGTCTACATAAAGAGATCAAAGTTTATTTGCAATTATGAAGTATTTGTTTACAATTAAAAAGAATACAACAATATAAAATAGCAAAAGGCCATTTTTGATAGTCACACCCACAATTTCTCAATTTATTTTTGCCATAAAAAGCATATTTCTATGGAAACTTTGTGAGACTAGCATTCATCAGTACTGGCACTTAGTGTAAACAAGATGCTATTTATTGCTATTTACACTTGGGTACAAACATTATCTACACTATTTACTCAGTGTAAATAGCATCTATCTTCTATTACACAGTGTAAATAATTGCCGTCCAATATAAAACCTATCACAGCACCCATATCTTCAAACATAACCTGTCCAAAAAGAGTACAAGTCTTTCCAGACTTCAATCACAATCCGTTTCCTGTAATTTTCTGTGATCTGTAGCTTTAGCGAGCCATATATAGCTCAGTCACACTGATGTGAAGATGAGGAGGATGAATTCACAAAAGTAAAGCTTTGGCTGTAGGAGAGCATTTCCAAAGTTCCCTTTGCCACTACTGAAAAACCAGCCAAAATAAATCACCAGGCTGAACATTAAGCAGCATCAAGCACGGCGGTCTGGCAATACAGAAAGGCCACAAAACAAATGATTAATGCTGTATATAAAGCCGAATGCACACAGTGTAAATAGTTCAGCAGTGGTTTCCACTGTACTGGTGTTTTCACAACAATACAAGAAGATACTCAGCCGAACAACACCTCAAATGTACAGATCTGATAGCCCTAGATCTAAAATAGTAGCACTGTGCAGGATAAAGCACACTTTCTGTCACGACAAGTCAAACACTACACGACTGAATGTCTTGCTATGGCCCTCGACACTAAACAAAATGACTAACCCCAGTGTCAGGCCTATGAGAGGCCCCACTGGCCTCTCCTCAAGCAGCTGAACCTGCACAAAAGCAGCCACATGGCTCCCAGTGGCACGCATCTCGCCGGCTAATGAGAGATGCTGCACTGAATTACAAATGTTCTGGCAGGCGGGTTAGCGTACCCAAAGACACTTCCATTACATCGCTCTAAGGGGGAGGTCTTCCATCTAAAAGTGCTCTCACTCGCTTTCGCTTACACACACACACACACACACACACACACACATACATACATATATACGAAAACCACAGAGGCTGATTTTTAAAAGCCTGAAATGATTACGGTATAAGCCACTTCCTCATTACAGTAAATGTTTTCAATACGGCTGCTTTCACGACGCACTGTCGATTCCAGTCTACACCTGATCAGCGCATTCGGAACATATCAGATAATATACTGCAATTCCAAAGACTAATGGCGCAAAGATTCATACAAGCAGACAGAGGAAAAGACAAAAACACCTCCAGAGAACAGAACGGTCTGTCAGCGTCACGGAGGGGAACACAGTTGTGAAAGGGAAGTACCGCTGCCAAGGGTTCTGCCTGTTGCTGCCACGTCTTGGCCAAATGTCAGCATTCACGACAACATCAGTGAGGTTACCCTGCCTTAAGCCAAGTGCAAGCAAGACAAAACACAAAGGAACCGAGAAAGCGTGTCTGAAAAAACAACTTCAAAGGGGAACAAATCATTGTACGTCTTTGATGAACCAATTCTGGCACTACCCAGGCATTAGGATTTAATAAAAATGACCAATACTAAAGAATACTGGTCCACTGAACCTGAGGAACTCACTATTACAATTTCCTCTATGGCAAGAGAAGGAGTTTTTCATTTCAACACTTCTGGTATACCTTTGGTCAGATGGGAAAATGGTGGCTACGTTTGTAGAGTGAACCCAGTTTAACTTCTGCTTTTTAAAAATATCTAGTTCTACCCCTTGAGGTCCAGATCTAGACCAAGACCTAACCCTGGAATCTAGACACGGTCCAAATTTAGTGGTTTATTGCAGCAGTAAAGAGACACTTTGTACAGCATCACAGACAACCGTAATTCTTACAACAAATTTTCTATTATAGTGAAAACAGCCACTTTAGTAAATTCTAGCAAATGTTCTGAAATTGTGCTGACCTGTGGTGAAGGTCATTATTACCTTTATGGTGTGGTCACATGTACCACTGTATAGCAGATTTGTGTCAAAATATAGTCATTTCAATAGGAATCCAAGTGTCTTAGATTTCCCCATGCAGATTTCGTAAAGGGGTTCAATTTGGAAACAGATTCACCACGTTGACTAGCAAAAAGCTGTTTGACAGTGAATTCTGTGTGAGCTTTGCTTCATCACTACACTATTGAATAGTTTAAAAATCTAAATAATTAAATAGTTTGTCAAAATCTCACTATTGTGACTGCACTTTCAGTAACGCCAGGCGTACACAACAAGATTTTGCCATCGTAGGAGCTTGCAAGTGTTTCTTTTCCCATTGGGAGAAAATGTGTGGAATTTGTTGATGCTCTTATGGTCGCGGCTCACATCGTGTGAGAGAAATCACGAGCCGAGCGCCTTAAAAGCACTTCCCAAGCACCCGATATTTCTTAAACATGTTTAAAAAAATTTGGAAAGCTGGCCTGATTTTGACAAGTGTGTAGGTTCTCCTCTATTGCCAAATCATACACAACCACGTCACATAGGCTAGATCTATGTATATTATTAACTCTACTACTAGGCAACCCCTATATCGTGTGCACACACTGATATACACACTCTTGTTTTTGTTGAAATGAATGACTGTGCTATTTTTTGCTGTTCACCAAATCATTTTTATTTTTTTATTTTTCTATCCAAAGTTTCTGTGTTTAGTGCAAAAGCTCATGCAAGTGCCACTTGCTCACCGTACAGTCATGCCATTTAACAACTGACTTGACATGATTATCACTGATTCGCAACACGTACAATGGCTCACAACCTCCCAAGTGTCCGAACTTGCACAGTGTATGCCCGCCTTAACCTGGAAACTGACAGCGCTCTTGTATGAGACCTTAAGCCAAGACCCAAAAGTAGACCAACACTTCACATTTTTGACCCAAAACAATACATCAAGTCAGGAGACATAGACCAAAGCCACGTTTATGCTGCCGTTAAGAGTTCTGCTGATGCGGTCTTCCATCAACGTCTAAGCCTCTCCAGTGCATGATTTACACCATCCACCACAACTCGCTCACCACACTGAAGGAGAAAGACTCCATCTAATACTTTGCCCTCTTATCTCATCATAATACAAAGTACAGGACAGAGGAATGAAAGGCAGGGAGGGAGAACATTCTTTCTGAGCTCAACACTTAAGCCGTACCACTTATCAAAGAACTGCTGCACCTGTTTTTATGTCAGCAGAGCAAATTCCTCGCATTACGTGGGCACATCCGCATACGTAACTGCCCGTGCATGTTTGCTGATGTGGGCGTGTGTCCTGTGCAAGCAGACACACATTGACCAAGGAGCTCGGCACTTGTGAAGGCTGGATCACATATGATTGTAAAGGTCGATAAGCAAAAGGTCACATTGCATAATGCACCAAGCCAGTGACGCAACAGCCATAAAGGAGAAAGGCAACACTTATCTGTTACTGCACCAGGCCAGATTCTCGTAACGATGTCGTGAGGTGAAGCATCGTATCAGAGGACTATGGCAAGAAAATGTCCTTGTGAAAATTTAAAAGGATAACTACTGAATTAATAAACAGCCACTCGTGTCAGCTTTGCCCAAGTGACCTAGCATTTTAGAGCAAGATATTTGCACAGTCGCTGCTGAAATGCACTTTTGTAAAACATTTTTTTAAATGTCCTGTCAACAATGTGAACAAAATGCAACCATATCGAACTGCATGCACACATTTTCACAAATGGATGTGCATTACAATTATTACTAATTAACAAACATTAAAAATAGGTAGGAGTTTGTTTATTCATTCTCCTAGTATCAGTCGAATATGCGATTGCTTTCCTCTGATGTTCCTGATTATATCCTTTGCAACTAACTTGTTTAATTAAATTTCTTGTCTTGTGTGCTTATATTTATTAGAAATAAAGAGGCATGTTTTCATCATAGCAGCATTTATATTATTCTGTTTATATGACGAAGTCAGCCAAGTCAACTTTATAGCGCTTCATACAATGCAGACTGCATGACAGTAATAAACAGGAAAATAACAGAATCAATTACGGAAACTGTATATTCGGATTCTGTAAAAAATTAATCTAATCAGCAGAACATTTTAGAATATTAAGAGAGTGTTGTATCTAGAACAGACTAGTTTGTGACCCTTTACTAACAAACTCACAAAATTAACTCAGCCCTTTTATAACAGCTGGCCTCCTGAGGTATGATCCATGAATTTTGCCATGTCACATCCTTGGAAAATTCAGGGGGGGAAAGAAAACCCATTTGCATTAAAACACAGGGTTAAATGAAGCGCAGTGGCGCTAGCGGCAGGCGCTCAAACACAAACATACAATCTCTCACACGCACACACGCAGAGCCTCGCAGCTTTCTCCTCACAAATGGAAGAGGTGCCTGCATTTACATTGTAAAGCTGGAGGACTCAGAGCGGGGGAAGGGGTCAGAGGGAGGGCTCGGTGAGCCTTGGCCCTGCTCTCTATTTTTGTTTCCAGCTTTTTTGTACGCCACACACTGCAGTGGATTTTTCAACTTGGCCCTCATCAGTTGTACGCCTGATGAAACAAACACTGACAGCTTCTTTACATTTGTAAAGGCCCCTACAGCAGCTGTGCCTATCTCACCACACGTCTATGAATCAGGGCCTGACCCCAGCTGGGCCTGCAGAGAGAGAGAGAGAGGGATAGGGAGAACGAGAGAGGAAGAATAGCCATGGGTAACCCCCTGTCCCCCCCCCGCACCATGTGCCATGTTCACTTCAACAGAACAAGAACACAAACGCAAGCTCCGGCTGCATTCATTAGCCAAAGTCCGAAATCAAAACCGGCGTAACTCTTCGCTCTAAAAACAGCACTCAAAAATAATTATACAGAGAAGTTGCTTCAGAGAGTGTCAGGTTGAGAAAAGCCATTAAAAGAGCTCGTCTGAAAGCAGAAGTGCCTACTTGCCCCCCTTCTGCTTTTCACACACGTCTATCAATCAGGGATGGTCTAATTGCATTTCCTTGTTTGCTCTTATTAACATCTATTATCATATTTTTTTCTCCCTCTCTCGTTTTCCACTAAATGAATTTTAATAATATTCACAGCACATGTGAAGGAAAATGGGGTAATAAAAAAAAATTGCACTCATGTTCCAGGGGATATGGTTAAGCCAAGCATGTATAATTGTCTTACGCTAATTAAGGGGAGGCTGAATCCAAGGGGCCAAGAGTTGTGCAGGCCCCGGGGACAGATCCTTCAGGTTGTTTTTGTTGTTTGCCTGACCAGATTTTAGCACAGCTGCCAGCTCTGCACAGATGTGACATGAACAGCCATGTTCTGAACGGTTCGGGTCCGTTCCACATGCCCTACACAGAGGATCATGACCCTAACCATACTAACAAGTGGTCAGTATGAGATGGAGCAGATCCCCATCAGACATGTAACCATACACAGATCAAACCAACACTAAATAGGTTTTTCTATTAACTGACCACATTTAAAAATGGGGAAAAAGACCTAAACACATATACAGTCTTCATATACTTTTGGATGAATTTACATTTAGTACAAATCACTAATATTTACATATATGGAAACAACAAAAATATGGAACAACTCAAAAGTTGAACAAAGCTTAAGCAGAAATACATACTATTTTTTATTACGCCATATTTTATTCACTTCCAAGACACTTCTAGGTCTCAATGACATTGGGCTTCCTGTATACATTTTCTTTCATTATTATTCAAATAAATATTGACGAGGGAACCAATATATATGATCACCTGCATTTCTCTAATGCATCCAAAGCTTATCCTGACAATCTTTTGACAAGTTTTTTTTTTTAGGAAGGTGTTTTAAACTGATAGTAGTACAATGGACTGAATCATTCTAAGGTCACCACGTGGTGTGATGGACTGCTTTTGTCATCACTTTCATTTCCCTTGTCAATCAACAAAAGTAATTGCTTCACACTTTTGTGAGCTGCTGTAACAATATGAGACGTTACATGCACTGTTGACAAAAGTACACAAAGTTAGACAATTTCCATCACCTTTTGAAAGCGATAAGATGTTATGGAGCTGGAGCTTTACCGATAATGCGTGGAAACCGCCCCCGTGGTGCGTCATCATAACCTATACCCTCCCAATGTTTGTTTCAATCTTTTTAACCTGTTGCTGAACTAAAAAAACAGTACTAAGACATACATGTAAAGCTGAAAGATAACTCCCAGGTAAGTTAGCAATCCCACTCATTGGTTGCACGAGCTAACCGAGAATTAATTTCTCGGCACTGGCTTGTTTTGAGAGGAAAATAAAGTAAAGACAGGACCAATGAAAGATGTAAGAACAGTCCCGCAAACTACGACACAGGAAAAACTCCTCTTCAACTACAGGTAAAGCACCTGGAAAACTCGGGTTAAGAGTCAGTCAGTTCTTTGAGGGTTAACGTTAACTGATACGAGGTTTGCTCGGCTGTCTCGGAGGAGACTCGGGCTTTTGTTATGGTAGTCTTGCTTAATTCCGCTCCTGAGGAGAGTAAATCACCAGCCAGAAAGTTCAAGTCTTATGTAGTCCCCAGTTCTCCAATATATACCACGATAAGTTCGCCGGTTCACTAACCCTTCGTACTGGAGAGACGGTAAAATGGTCGCTTTCCTTTAAACGCCAACCTCTGCAATGCGACTGGATATATTCCACTATAAACAACATCCCATGCGCTTAATCTAATCAGTTGTGTAATATTACGATCGGTTAACATTCAAGGTTTCGATCTGCTTAAACAATAAAACGTGCAGAAACTCTCAGAGAAAAGGCAAACAGAAAAAAAAAAGAGTTTCAGGCACAGTAATACACACAATGCTGCACAAGCTTGTGTTTTCGAGTCGGGTATTGTACTTAAAATTGAACAGACTGAGGACAATCCGCTCTTCTGAATCTTAAATAAATTAACTTTACATCTGCCACCAATTTAGAGCCTTCTCAGTCGTCAAGAGCAGAGGAAATGCTTTCCTTACACTGTTACTTTGAAAACATTAAAGAGCCCATTGCTTACACTTGAAGAAGAACGAGTTACATCCGAGATAAACAAATCAAAGACGCCAGGGGGGTTGGGATAGTTGCATTTATGACCCGTATTCCTGCAGAATTCAGTTCGGGAAAACATATCCAGGAATAAAAGAGGGCGATATGATTGTCCTCGCGGCTTTGAGACGGAAAGCAATGAAGAGCAAACAAAGCCATTCTGATCACAATTACGTTTTAACGCTGGAGTTTGAGTACTAACAAACCCAAAACAAAACACGTCCAGGTTTACAAACGAGTTGTGCATGCGAACATCTGTCGTGCAAAACATACGCGTTCCCAATGGGGCAAAAGCGAGGAAAATCATCGTTTGAGCAACTACACGGAAAATCCTTGAAATATATTTAAGTGCTGTGAACATAGTGCGGTGCATTTGCGCCTTGTTTTCAAATCCAGACGAAATACAGCAAGAGCCATCCGTGATCAAAGTTTACGCATTTAACATCGACATAAGCGCGAAGAAACTTAAGGTCAACCGCATACAAACGATCAATACTTACATATTTCTTCTGAATGATATTCCTCTTAGGTCTTTCCTTGCTCATTCTGCAATCCAAAATGATTTATTGTTAAGGAGAGAATCGCCACATGAATTTTCTTCCTGCTTCTCTTCTTTTTCCCGGAGCAATGCGATTTAAATCCCCTGTAGTTTGCTTGGCTGTGCAGAATTCCCTCTTCGATCGCTGATGATTCCTAGTAGAATCGTGGAACTACCGATAATCCCAAAATCAGGGATCCACCGCCAAGGGTAAAGGGCAAAATAAACAATCACATCGGCATACCATAGTTAAAACCATTCGCTACAATAACTTCCATCAGTGATGTTCATCCCGGCTCTTTAAAACATGTAGGTTCATTCAAGTGAGGATGTAAATGTTCGGTGGGGAGTTACATCTTGTTTTGAAAAGGCTTATCAGAGGATAGGATGAAATAAATAAAATTTTAAAAAAGGAAAAGGTTTCGTGGTCCGTTTTGGCTGGAGCTAGCAGACGGTGAGTGAACTCTCCAGCAGCACCACGAGCTCATCTGATTCTGAACACAAGGCGAAGCTTCTTTCTTTAAGCAGCCTATCACACCCGACAGCACGCTCAGCGGTAACTTTAAAAGCACTATATATTTAATATATTTTTATTTCAGTTTTAGTTATTTTAGTACAAGTTCAAGTAAAATGAGAAATATTTCCTTTGCAATTAGCTGAAATAAAACTTTTGTATTTAATTTTATTTCAGTTTGTTTATTTCATGTAAGTAATGGAACTATTTTTATAGTTTTAGTTTCAGTTTTAGTTTTAAGTAACTCCTGCTTGGAGCCTGTTTAACAAGTACACATACTTTAAAAGCATCGGTTTACACAATTCGAGCGGTTCTTAGTCAAAGATTGAAAAAAAATGCATAAACTACGAAGCTGAGTTTTGTGGTGTGCGTTAGGCCTAAGGTATATTACACTAGCACACTTCTGGTAATTGGACAAAAGTGAAATGATTCTCTAGAAATGAGTCACGATTAGATCTTGAAACAATGACAGGAATCTGAGAGGACTGCGTAAGTGATTCACAAAAACAAGTTTGTCACACAAAACGGATTATTCACATTTTTCGTCATCATGGGTGATAGTGGAATAACCCTTGCATGGGAACAAAAACATGACAGATGAAGAAAAACCTGGCATTTATCTAAGAAGTACCATTTACTGTCTGTGTGTGCATGATCCAAGATGTTAGCCTGCAACTCAACTGCTTCCTTTCTAAGGTTATGATGATGCCTATATGTGTATATTATAAAGTGTTTGTTTGTTTAGGTGCATAGATGCCTTTAGTTTGTGATCACAGGCCTGAGAGCTTGTGTTTAACCAGTAGTAGTAATAGACCAGTTTAGGAATCATCTAAGATCTCATTTTTAATGATTACTTGTAGAAGGCGTCAGTGTTGTCTTAACGTGTTGTGGATAGAACATGTCTGTGTTGGTTTAGCGTTATCGTCCATACTAGTAATATGAGAAATGTGATTCATGCTGTAGATTTGTTGTACAAATCCTGATGATCAAAGCCTCAACTTGCCCATGAATTGCATGAGCAGGGATCATTGTGGATCAATACATAAAAGATGAATAATTTAATTACAGCCTGGTGTTTTACATGTATCATGTATCACATTGCATTGCATTTAGCCTTCCAAATTCAAATGGAGCACATTTAATGGTCTTGGCAGCACACCGGCATGTTTGATCAATAATAAATTGTAGGGGAAACATAATTACATGAGTAGTTCTGTTAATTTTTATTTGGAAGTGACACCAGATACAGGGAGAGAAAACAGACAGTGGAAAAGTGAAACATAAGCACTTCCTGTTCTTGCAGCAGCTGCAATTTTGCCAATGCACGTTTCTTGACAAGTTCTGTATAGGATTTTATAAAAACGTATTGATAAAAAGGACCTAACAAAGAGTATAGCCACACTTTGCCTTCAGAACAGCTTCAGGAATCCTGATTTGCTCTGCAAGAAGCTCTTGGAAAACATAAGTGATTTTTATCTGTTAGGAATAGGATGGGATTTGACTCTTGATGGCTTGAATATATATATATATATATATTTATTTATTTATTTATTTATTTTTGGACTGTGGAGTGTTTAACTTGGTTTCGGGTCTGTTGTCATTCTGACAGGTGGTGACATCATGAGGAAACAGTTTTTACTGCATCACTTTAAAGAAGCATCAATCATCCTGGACTTCACATGGAATTCAACCATGATAACGGAGATTCCAAATAGGGAACTAGTATATGGTTTCACATCAAAGAAATTTCACCGCTAGTTATTGCATGTGAGTACTACACATGCAATAAACAAGTATTGTAAACAAGTCCCATTCTGCTGTAGTAACCCCTGCAACACATCTTCCAGTGTGTTCAACAATTGGCAACAGACGTTGTTGATGACAATGTTTTGTCAAAATGTACACTGTGGTTTGAAATGACTCTTTTTTTTTTTTTTTTTTTATTGCATAAATGTACCGGATGACCTTAAAAGCTGATACTCGCTGCCAGCTGTCAATCAACTTTCATTTGGTTACTCCAGAGGTAAAATCCCTTATCGCGAGGTATTTTATTCTTTTGTGTAATCGTGCACCATATGAGCATTCTTTACCAATTTAATTAGCTGTTTATTGATTGTGTTCATCATGGTGTCATATGAAGAGTTAGATTAGAAATGCCTTTCATGCATTTCGGTATGTCTCTGGTTTGAGTAACATGTTAATGTGCTGTAAGCCCAGCACATAGAAAAGGAAATATCCAATACAACCACAATGAGGACAACTGACGTGTGGGAAAAACAAATAAAAAATATTGTTTCAGTATTTGGAGAAGACGAGTCTCAAATGCCCTTGAGGTAACTGTCAACATTTACATAAAAAGCAAAAATTTCACATGATAATTATAATGACTTGGTTATGAAATATAAACAAATGTTTGAAAATTTCAGTGGTTTTCTGGCTGGTAAAGGGGGCTGTTAATTAAAAGGCATGAAAGATAACAGTAGACTTCTAAATTGAGTATTGGCCCAGTCAGTTGTGATGTCTTCATTTTAACTCTCATGGGAATGTATTTGAGTGGGAGGATTTTATATGACTGTCTTTTAGAAAGAACTCTGTTATGGCTTGGGTAAACCATTAAAATGTTTCAAGAAAACATTTACTTCAAAGTAATCCTTTCTTTTTAAAATCCCTTAACCCTTAGGCACATTTTTGTTAACAGCAAAGATACAGTATAATTCCTGCTAGATAGCACAATTTCTGAGAAAACTATTCAAGAATCAAATATATGAAAATGTAAAAAGAAACACATGAGATTGATTGAATAATTTTTAAGCCGTGCAGAAAATTCCCTTGTTTTCTGCCCACCACCTTTGTCACAGCAGACAGAACAGTTGTTTTCAAGGAACACCAATGTCATTGTCTCCTCTTTTGTTGCTTGTAGTTTGCTGTGGTCTCTAGGGTTGCCCAGACTCTGTTGTGAGTGACATTTAAACCCAACTGAATCAATGAGACAGACTGCTTTGGGCCTCCTCCCAGGTACCGCTGCGACAGAAACAGCTACACGCGCACACACATAGTCACACCCAGAGGAGTTTACTACCAGCATTCTGGTTGCAGCGTGTTGTGCCTTCACCGCTTAGTTTTTTTGTCTTATCAAAAGTTGCCACCGTGACACTGCACAGACCTGGTAATCCAAAGCTTAAGAGTGGTGTTACTGCTTGTGTGTGTTCACGGTAGCTATAGCCACAGGCCTCAGTGAAGGACAAGCCAGCCATTGATTAAAGCTTTCACTCTTGATAGAACTAATTGTGCGGTGAGGCTGAGCAGACTGGCTAATTCAGGTTGATGTTCGCTGACCGGGAGCAGGGCGAATTACAGTGACTGAATCAAGATTGATTTATGAGCTAAGCATAAAATCTATATTCATGTTAAAAGAATAAATTGCGGCTTAAATCAGGCTCTCCTTGAAGCACAACTTTTTCGTAGTGAAATATGTCATCAGTATTGGTGGCTGTCTGTAATTAGACAATAAATTTCAATTTTGAAAAATGTCATATTGTGAGGCAAACTGTTGCTTTGAGATACGTTCAACGTTTAGGTTCGAGAACGATAAGGCTTCCTTTGAATACAGCTCAACTTCTGTAGACTGCAATTAGAGGGTAAAGCTGAGATGGGAGGGGGTGTTTGTTTGTTACTATTTAAAGTCACTTTCCCACAGAAATGCAAAAACAAGATGAGTTTTTCTGGTGTGCAAGAAGGTCAAAGTTGCAATGATGCAGTGCTGAGACTAAACTCTCTCGGCTCCTTTCATTAAAGTAGTGTTACCCCTCCCCCTTTACCCGACCCCTGCGCTCTACTGAGACCAGTCAAGATCACAAACATGCTGGGTTTTTACAACTCAGCCCCCCAGCACTGGGGACTCAGTCGCAGTGTATGATAATTGGACACCTTAAGTAAGAAAACCCCCTCTGGAAATACGCTCACCTTGGATAATTGCATCAGGTAAATGAAATGTAAACATTTGCAATCGTGAGCTAAGGTTGTACTGCAAAACAAAACCAAAAATGAGACATGCAATATTACATGCACTCTTACAGTCATGCTGTTACAATATATTCATCAGAAATTTATAATTTACCAAGTATATTATTGATGGGACTTGGGTAACATAAATCACCATTATCTACATATATAGCTAATGTGCAGGATAGTTTTGATGTGTAAACAGTAAAGAGGGAAGGAGTGGCAGTCATATCTCTAATGTTAGATCTTCTGGGAAAACACAGCTTGCTAGTGTAGTCTCCTAGAAACAGTTGATCACGCCTTTTATGAAGAAAATCACTTATGACTCAGCTGATATTATGTAAATTTTCTGAATAATTGCGTGACTAGAGAAATAACAGAGGGGGTTATTGTCAAATATATATGTACATGTTGAAAATGAAAATGCAGCATGATGCGGCAATCACAGCCAGTCTAGTATAGTATATTTAATGTTTAATATGTATTAATGACAGGGGTTCTTCTTAAAGGGGTCACAGGATGCGATTTCAAGTTTTCCTTTCTCTTTGGAGTATTACAAGCTGATAAGATCCCTGCAGTTGCAAAGACTAAAGTCTCAAAACCATT
This sequence comes from Spinibarbus caldwelli, assembly GCA_039654775.1. NCBI lineage: Eukaryota > Metazoa > Chordata > Actinopteri > Cypriniformes > Cyprinidae > Spinibarbus > Spinibarbus caldwelli. The sequence goes on from CM077244.1 coordinate 25,622,553, forward strand.
CTTTATAAAACTTAAGACTCGACCACGCCCCCTAAAATGGCTCATTCAAACACGCCCCCACATCTCTACATCAGGGTGTGGGAAGATTTGCAAAACACTGCCCAAATGTATACGCAATGAAAGAAGGCGTAACTATTATTCTCGCTGTAGTATTGTTGCTGCCGCCGGTGCCATGTCCTGGAGATGCTGTGTTTCGTTGTGAAAGCAAAACTACTTTGTTTGGGCTTCCAAAAGAGAACACGACTAGAAATCAGTGGTTAAGTTGTATTTACAACACTATTCCAGAACAGTTCAACCCAAATATTCGAGTGTGTGCATTGCATTTTACAGAGGACTATTTCCGGAACCTGGGAGGAGAGTAGCCCAGCTATGCTCAAAGACTGTTTCTAAAAGTGGGGCAATTCCAACTTTGCAAGGACAGTCTGGCGCTTCTGACTCACAGCCTGTAAGTATGTTTTCATATTTAAAGAATTTGCCACTGACTATTCAAACGCAAGTTTTGAGCTGTTTAGAGTAGCGCTTGTTGTTTGTCGTTTCTCCAATCACAAATGCAGACATGGTAATGTTTACGCGTTGCGTTGCATCGACAGTATAAGTCATTATAATCAGTAATTATGTCCCCACTGGATGCAACAAATGCCTCGTTTGTAATGGGTTTTATTGTTTTTGTGTCGGTGCGCCGGGACATGGCATCACTATATGGTAAGGGACGTAACATATCCGTCTCACGCTTGAGGTATTCGGGCAATCACAACGCACTGGATAGCTGGCCAATCGGAGCATGCCTCACTTCTCAGAACAATAAGCTTTGTAAAAATCGACGCGTTTCAGAAAGGCGGGGCATAGAGGAGCAACAATAATGTACAGTATGTGGAAAATAATGTGTTTTTTGAACCTTAAACCGCATAAACACATTGCATTACACCAAATACACAAAATAATGTTCTTTTTAGCAACGTCATATGACCCCTTTAACTAATATAACTTTCTTCTTTCAGATGAATACAGTCAGGGTTATATTAAAAAATGCCCTGGCTCTTCCAAGCTTTATAATGGCAGTGAATGGTGGTCAAGATTTTGAAGCAAATTAAGTGCGTCCATCCATCATAAAAAGTACTCCACACGATTCCTTGAGGTTAATAAAGGCCTTCTGAAGTGAATCAATGTATTTGTGGAAGAAAAATATCCATATTTAAAACTTTCTAAAATATAATCTCTAGCTTCCACTAACTGTTGTACGCACGTTCACGAGAGCTTATGCTACACCTATGTCATCCGTCCAGAACGCCACTCTCTCATGAATGTGCCTACTTTCCTTACATGAACGCGGAAGACCTTTATTATCTCCCCAGAGCCGTGTGGAGCACTTTTTATGATGGATGGATGCACTTTATTTTGCTTCAAAATCTCGACCACCATTCAATGCCATTATAAAGCTTGGACAATCCAGGACATTTTTTTTATATATATATATAAATCCAACTGTATTTGTCTGAAAGAGGAAAATCATATACATCTTGATGCCTTGAGGGTGAGTAAATCATGAGGTAATTTTAATTTTTGGGTGAACTATCCCTTTAAACCCTCCCATCCACAATTGACTCATAGCTCCACAAAGCTTATGTTCATTTTAAAGTGCCACACCCACATCTCAAAATCCAATCAACAACTGATACACTGGCCTGATGCCAAGTCACTGCCCAACATTTTTTTTTTTTTTTTTTTTTTTTGAAACTCTTGGATGTACGTCACAATACAGAAAAAAATTCCATCTCATGGAAGAGATGCATTTATATCTTTATGGCTTTCTTTCTCTTGATGTAAACTTTAACTTTTTGCCTCATCTCGCCAATAGCAGGTGAATTGAGTAAAATGTTCTATGTTCAATTCTAGGCCCTGTCAGGACATGCTGTTAGGAACAAGGATGAAGTTTTAATACCACTCTGCCATCTGTGACCTTATAACTTCAGCCACTCAACTTAACAGAAGCACCACCGAATTATCTGCCAGATTAATGAACAGATTCCACCCACACAAGTAATGGGACTGGCTGTCTGTCAGGAAGCATTTTGAGCCTGTAAGAGTGACTCATCTGGGTCAGATTGTCCTACAGGTGTTTGTTTGGGTGAATGGACCCCTCAGCTCTCCCAATCTGAGCCTGAGTCCTTTCATGGCCCTGGACACCTGCATCAGGCACAAAGGCCAGCTTGAGCTTTTGTTGGAGTTACTGGAGAGAGAGAGAGAGAGAGAGAGAGTAAGAGAGAGAGAGGGAAAAGGAGAGAGAAGAAGGGGGTTGGGGTGTTTCTGACCTCAGCCACAAAGAAACAAAGTAACACAAATGGGCCATGGGCAGGCCACAGCTGGAGAGAAGAGTGATGGACACCAGTGTGGGTGGTCTGAGAGAAAAAGAGAGAGTGGTAAAGAGAGGACTAATGACTAGAACAGCCAAGAAAACCTTAAAGTACAGTACCTGATGAAACCTTTTATAGGCTTCAGGGCCAGAGAACTCCAAGTCAAAATTAAGTGTGAGAAAGTATAGTGCAAGTCACAGCTAAGGACAAATTGTACATTCTGTACACCATCGGGTCAGTATAGCAAACTTGTGTGCGTTCTGTTACAGGTTAATCTTCTGTATGCAGAGGTACCCAGTTAAAAAGCTGTTGATTTGATGGTCGAATACTTTCACACCAGCTTAATATGGAGAGACAACTACAAGTAAGCCAGTTGTAGGTGGATTTTCTTGAAAAGTGTAAACACGGCTGTGCTATCAAAACATTGCTCTGTTTGTTTGAGTATCCCGTCCAACCCGAGAAAGCAACATTGACTCAACCAATGTCATAACTTTATGGCAAGGCAATTTGTTTTCCTGACCAATGGCAGGCTGAGAAAATATTCGGAATAGCAATACGGTAAAAGCCAATCAGTAAAAGCATAGCAACATGCTGAAATTAAGAATTTGTTCACATGTTAATTTAAAATGTGAAGTACAACGAGGGAACAAATTAATAAGTTTGGTCCACAGTTACTAACCAATGAAGAAGAAGAAAAAAAAAAGCAATTAGTTGTAATATTAATTACACTATATTTTATGCTACATTTAACTCGGTAGCATCAGATGTGGGGCAACCATTTGAAGACAGATTGGATCCAAAGGTTTGACTGGAGAGCAAGGTAAGGCCTGTGTGCTTCTGTCTTTCTGTAAGGGACATTTAAAACGATGTTTGAATTCAACTGTTGCCTACAAGCATCAAGAGCAGTCATGTTAATTAATCCTCCAGGATTATTAATGGTGGGTCAATCGAGTGTGTTCTTTGCGAAGAATAGTTTATAACCCTCCAGCAGAATAGGGGCATTGACACACAGGCCAATCCGCCCTGTGTTTCTTTTACACAGAGCTTATCTGAGCAGCACGGTTTGCATAAGAAAAAAAAAAGTAATTCTTGTGGGAGGTCCTTTTCATTTGCATATCCTTGGGGCCCTTGTAATTTAGCTACATATGTCCTTTTTCTTTTAAGCTGTTTTTCTCCCACTCTTTCTTTCACTACAGTAAGAGTTGCTTTTTTTTTTTTTTTTTGGTACATGCTCTGTTTGTCTCGTCCACGGCTGGACCAGCCTGATTTGCAATTGAAAGGAACTGATTGTACTTGAACTAACTGAATAAGCACAGGGTTGGTTTGAAGAGAGGACAGTGGAGAGGAGAGGTGTTTGTCAGTTTGTCAGTTTGTCAGCTTGTCAGTGTTGAGAGCTATCCATGCCATTGGATTTGTGAATTTCAGATCTTATTGTGACTGTCATAAGCATTCACTGAGCAAAATGGTGGAATTTGCACCTCAGGTGTTGGCTGTGGCTGCCTGCAAACTTCACATTGTCCACATTTACTTAATCTTGAATTTTACGAGCATCTGTTGTAGGACTTTGCCAGGGCCACTCTTGATGTTTCTGTTAAAATAATTTATGTTAATTGGATCAACTATCTTCTTTTAAACTGATTTCTGTGGGACCTTTTCCATAAATGATGAGGGTCAGTCTGCAAAAAAATATCTGGAATGGATTTAAATATTGTAGAATGTTAAATGGAGTTTAAAATGAGAAGCAAATGTAATTTCAGAAAACGAATGTTTTATGTTTCACAAACACTCCCCTTGTCCATTTGTTGGTTCTGGACCAAATACTATGAATTAATCCAGTTTAGTTTGGTTTAGTCTGGATTCATAATCAAAGCAGTGTTTTGATACAGTCACAGTGTTTACACTTTTCAGGGAAATAATTATTAATGACTTGAATTAATGAACTAAGTTTGGCCAAAGTATTTCAAAACCAATAATTACCAATAAAAATTTCATCCAAACTACCCATTCATCATTTATAAAAGACTTACATTCAACAGAGGTCACAGTCATAGCCTCTGAAGTTCTGGCTCTCTGTAACACTTCCTATCAGTTACAAGTGGAACGTGAGGGTGATTTGCCTGTCAAATGCAGTTTTGACGTACCATCAATCCTCATGAGCTCATGAGTGCATGTTCAGAGATATCGCTTTGTCCTTTGCTCCAAAGCATTTCCATGTTTCCACAGCATATTCTAATTCAAGCTCATTAAAGCACATATCAGCCTACATTTATCAGGATTTATCTTTGTCACACCACCCCAAAGAGAGAAGATGGCACTGAATACAAATTACCATCTTACTTTCTACTCACAGCCAGCATGGAAGTGATGCTCCAGATGCTAAATGAGACTGCAGTAAGCTAAAAGGTTAACAAGAGCCATTTTATAAAGTGCTTTCTCATTTTTCTGCCACAAAAGCCCATAAACATCCTCAACAACAAACTGTGATTATGATGATATTAATTAGCATTACTTTCAATTAGAAATGTGGCAAGCAGACCCATTCGTTCTGAGGCAGTGCTCCCTGCAGAGAAGAAGGGTCTGCGGAGCGTCATTAGGCATGGCGTGATTGCACGGCGCTCTACCTCACCTCACGCCCATTTACAACTAATCAGCATCTCAAGTCCATTACTGCCAGCAACACTAAATAAAAACTCAGGAGTCTAGCAGAGCACTGCTCAACATGGGGGTGTAAAATGTATGTGTGTGTGGAATTGGTATGATTAAAGAGACAGTTGTATTGAAAATTTGTTTTAAATTATTTACTCACCTTCATGTTGATTTGTACCTGTATGCTGTTGTTTTTTGTGGACTGAAAATGGAAAATTATACAATCTCTGAAAAGGACCAAATTAAAAAAGCAAAATTAGTCTGTGTGATTCATGCACTATATTCTGAGACTTCTGAAGCCATACAACAGATCAAAGATCTTCAACTCTTCTCCTGGGTAAGGCTGAACCAGTCACTCGTAAGTTCTTACTTAAATTGTAAAGTCCACAGTAGAGGCTTAGTTACTACTAGCTAGTTTGTAACTAACTCTGTGCTTAACTTGGTCACACAATTTGTTCTTGAGACATAATGTAGATACTGTAGTAGGTTGTAAGCTCTTAGTGAAGTAATGCATAGATGATAATATGATATTTACCATCATTGATCCAGTAGTAGCCTTCAAATTTGTGAGCAGAAGTTGTGTGGAAAAGCTATGAATTGCAATTTATCCAATTAAGGTTGATTCTAACTTAATTTGCCTCACGTAACAAGTTTCTACTGAAATTTGATCATTATGAAATAATGCTTCCAGCCATTACTCATGGTCAGAGGCTTATGTATATGTAGTTCATATGTTTTAAGTTTAATGGTGCAATGAAAAATGAATGAAAATGCTTATTTTATTAAATAAATATAAATTAATAGTGTGTAAGTTGTAACTTACTGCCCCTTAATGTAGCAACTAGGCTACGTTTGAGACCTGTGCTCAGCAGAGTTTAGCTCTAAACCAAATCAAACACACCTGAACCATCTTCAAGGGCCTCAGGATCACTTGAAATTCACAGGAAGGTGTGTTGAAGCAAGTTGGAAATCACTTTTGTAGGACAGTGGGTTTCCAGGAGCAGGGTTGAAAATCTCTGCAATAGACAACAGTAATAAGATTTATTGATAAAAATGGAGTGTAGGTAAAATTGATACTGGTGGATTAGATCTGCTATGCTGCTGATGGCATGAACTCAAAAGTACAAGGTTTGCAGACAGATATTTCAAAATCAGAATTACAGGCATGCTGCTGTTGCAAGGTAAAGTATGGAGAACCCCATATCAGATTTAGACAGGTGGTACTGGGGAGGAGGAGGGCTAAAGAACATTCTGAATGATGCACAGTACTGAGCCGGACCAGGGGTGCATTTCCCAAAAGCATTGTTAGCTAACTATGGTCGTTAGTTCCAATGAACTCTAATGGTAATGACGAAACTTGTGACCATAGCTGCTTTTGGGAAATACACCCCAGGTCTGGAATAAGTAAGTTTGCATAGATAGGAAAGAGAGATCAAATGGCTGCACTGCTGGCTTGAGTCAACCAATCAGCTATTTATACATTTATTTATTTTGGAATTACTGTGAATTTGCTGTATAGAAAAGAGCTGCTAAAAATTGTTCTGAAATTTTTATTTTGTATTCCATAATAAAGTTAACATAATACAAGTTTTGGAATGATAAACTGAGTAAATGAGTAAATTATAAATAAACAAATTATCCCCAAAATTACCAATTAGCTTTTACCATGATTATTCAACTGACAGAGAACTCAGGAATTCGAGGCTCAAAGGAAAATCTAGTTTCCCCACCGCAGAGCCATTCGCTTACGTTTATCTCTCAAATGCGATCATTCCGACATAACTTTATTAGTGCCACTTGAATATTCAAAACTAATTTCTTTCTGTTCTCTTGCTCAGCTATTCACTTCTACATCTCTCTCTCTATTTCCTTTTCAATCCCATCTTGCCCTACATGAAACATCCATCTCTGTCCATGAAAAATGGAGCGCTCATGAATAGTTTACAGGCTTGTGGTGGGGTGTGTGTCAGCGGGTTCGATGGTGAGCTCTACAGCAGGGAGCGGCTGCTCTTAAGCTTGATAAAAAGGGAGGTGAGAGGAAATGCTAATCTCCAAGCTGCCTTTAACACAGTCCAGTGTTAATGGCTCAACACAGGACTTGCTGTCTGCCTCATAATGAAATGATGAGAGTGAAGCCACTGTAGAACACAGAGTTTGTGTTTTCTGTGCATTGGTGCTGCAGGTGTCAACTGAGAACTTGCTGGTACTTGAGTATGTAATTGGTGAGCGTATGATGGATGTATCATCCTGTAGGCCGAATCTGTGGAGGTTTTTCAGCCTGGGAGAGGAAGGAATTGACTGAGCATGAGTCGATTAATTTCTGAATAAGGTTTGTGGGAATGGGCCAGTGCAGGCTGATAGGCTCCGTGAGAGGGTTGAGTCACATGCCCTCAGTGTGCTGTGATGGGTCTGTGTAAGCTCTGCCCACTGCAGTGTGTGGTGCGCAGAATGACTTGTTCATGACAAAGCTCCCACCTCCTCAGTCTGATCAATATTCTGCTCCACACGTAGTCACACACATTCACCAGCACACGCGTTTGCTTGATCACTCTCGCTTATTCATTCATTCCTTCAGTTACATACTCTCTCACACGCTCATTTATTCAATTGCTTAGTCATTCATTTACTCATATTTTCACATCCTCATATTCTAGGGGTATAATGATATACTCATGTCACAGTGTGGTTCGATACTGATTTCACATTGATAATCATGATATTTTAAACAAAGTCAAAGTAAAGAATGGTTAAAATGTTAGTTTTTAAATGATTTTTAATCCATATGATATACAGAAAAAAATACTATTCATTTAAAAAAAAAATGCAAATTTTGGTATTACATCAGGGATGGATTTGAATAGGCTTTGCATGGTCTTGGTCCCAAAAGCACAGGACAGTGGTGACAACAGAAATATAGCAGAAATATTCATTATTCTGCACAGCTGGAAACAAGGAATTATGTTAGACACATGTTCTGTCAGTGCTTACATACATTTACATATTACTACATTAATCTTTTTTAAAAATATGTTTAATGGCATCTAGTATCTAGTATGTCTGATGATATTTAGTAAAATAATGTAGGCCCAATTTTTATTCGTAAAATCTGTCATTTGGCATTATCATGATCGACAATTTGCAATTCCTCCACTGTATTATAATGTATTATTTTCAGCATTATAAATAGTAGGTTAATAGTTCACATCTGGTGTTAATGTGTGTTCTTTTGTGACAAGTACAGGTGAAAATGGGGTCTAAAACGTTTTCCAATCGAATCAGTTGTAGTGGAAACTCATCGGTCCTGAATGTGTCCCAGACTGCAGTTCAACTCCACTTTGCCGTTGTCCACTCACCATTGAAACAAAGCAGACCAAAACAAGTGATTCAAATTTCTCTGCATTTTACCAAAACACATGGATTATGATTGAAATTGCAGCTGCCCTCCTGATCTTTTTCAAATGCTTCCTTTGCCATTCGTTCACAAGTAGTGTGATACAGTTTTACTCATTCAGGAGTATGTGTGTGTGACACGAAAGTGATGCAGAGTGTGACAGGAGCATCTTGACAAAAGGAGATGCATTTGAAACTCGTGCTAATACCAGGTGTAAATGGTTATCGGATCACTAAAAGTGCATATTCATACCAGGTGAAAACAATAGAATAGTCCTAGAATCTCTCATTGTCACCTAAGAACTTGTAAGCAAAGTTTTGCTTCCTGGTGGACTGATTATAACCTGTACACCACAGGCGCCCAATCCTATTCCTGGAGATCTACCATCCTGCAAAGTTTCACTGATTAAGAGCTTTAGGAAAAACTTGATAATTGCAGAGAGGTGTGTTTGATCAGGGTTGGACTTGAACTTGGCAGGTAGGTAGATTTTCAGGCACCTCTGCTGTCTACTTGCCAGTCACATTTTGGATGTCTCCCTTATCCGACCCATCCTTTTCAGATCTTAGAGTCTCTGCTAGTGAGCTGATGAGTTGATTCAGGTATGTTTGATTTGAAAGAGTTTAAAAATGTGTAGAGTTGGGGTACCTCCAGGAACAGCTTTGGGAAACACTGCATCAGATAAGACTTGAACAGTCCCTGGGAGTGAAATCAGTGCCATGAAGATGCATTTAGACAGCTGGTTCTCTGTGATATCAAGCTAGCAGAAGGTCTAACACTTTTTCACAGTGTGCAGAATTTTCTATTTGGCATCATCTCTCAGCACATTTCGGAGGAATCAGCACTTTTACTATTCTACTTGATTGTGTTGGAGGTCAGACCGTAACATCTGCGAGAGTAAGTGTGTGCGAGTGTGTGAGAGAGATATATAAAAGAAAAATTGTTTGTATGTGTGTATGCATCCTCGCTGGTTTGCTCGGTTGAATAACTTTCTGTCTCTTAGTCTGACATGTCAGATTTTGGCTGAAACTCCTGTGTCCTGGATGAGTCAGATTATCTAACACTGCCCATCTGCTTCTCTGGGGTTAATGTGAGTTGGCAGATTTTGCCGATGTTCATTGGGTGGTAGAGCATCAGTGGTATGTGAGAGGCTTGGATTGGAGCAACAACAGTCGTGAATGGTCTGAATCATAATGCTGTCAATGTTCTCTCGATGTCTGACAGTGATGCCAGATCTTTTCATTTCACAGCCTTTATAGTGATGTGAGATGTGTCATAGCTGACTCAGCAGTTTGTCTATGAACTGCAGTAGTGACAGAGAGTCTTCTAGAGTTTGCATCTTTATTGACCTGTGACTGCTACTCCTAAGCCTGAGAAATCTCTGTGTTGATTCATGCTGTCATTCCTCTGAAGTGTAGTGACCTTGAATAGGAAATCAAGGTTTGGTACATTTTCTCACAGTGTCACCTTGAGTTCAGTCTCTTAGGTGAAGTGATGTTGTTAATAATGTATGCTTCTTAACTTTGCTTCATGTGGGAAAGGAATTTTTGGATGTTTATTTGAGCTTATGAATAAGATGTGGATGAATGCATTGGAAAACTGTAGTAACCAAGGCGTATGCATGTAGGGATGGGTATCCATGCAAATTTCCTGATTTGATTCCAATGCATAAGCTTGATCTAATTTAATTTCAAATTTTAGTTTAATTTGATTCTTAATAAATTGGGTATTTTTCTTTTAAAAATGTCCACTTTTTTGCTTAAATAATATTAAAAGTTATTTCTCTAATTTCTCACTGATGTAAATTAAACAGAACCTTCTAATATGGTGCATTTACAAAAAATATTGGTATATAAAAATGTCAATATTTTAAAAATTGCATATTTGATGTTGATTCAGTACCTGACACTGACAGTCATTTGTTTGTGTATTGGGCTATGCTGGTCATGTTATTGCACACAGCCTGTGCAGATAAGTTATTAAAAAGATGTATACATACATACATACATTATTTATTTATTTAATATTTTTTGCATTTAATTTATGCTGCAACCAATGGTGGAATGGGAAAAATCGATTTGGGGATTTTAAGAATTCATATTGTTCAAACAAAAATCATGATCAGTAATAAAATCAATATTTGCTCACTCCTACAGTACGTTTATGCTTGTGACGTTTGTGAAAATGTGGAAAATGGTTGGTTTGCTTGTAATGAGTGGCATTCACATTGCCAAGTGCAGCAAAAAAGCGACCTGAAGTCATTAATTTGCTCTGCAGTTTGAGGTGTTTTAATAGAAAATACCAACATAAAGAAAACTGTTTGTCAAGTGATTTCATGGGTCTTTAATCGTCATCTGTGTAAATGCACCTCAAATTTAGCTAATGTTTTAGATCCTGAGATGTTGTGTTCCTGTGTTTGTGATTATGAAGTATGTTTGTGTTTATAGTGATGTGTGAGTGTTAGTTGGGTCTGGTGTGGCTGGACGGGTGTTAGCCAGTTTCATCCCAAATCTCCACCCAACATAGCTGCTGCCCAGAGATTACCACATAGAGTGAGTCCACACACATATATACACACACACACACACACACACACACACACACACACACACACATCCTGTCCAGCCCTGACTAATGTATTCATTTATCTGTGACATGCAGACCAAACGTTTCTTTTGAAAGTATTTTGTTCAAGCCACTCAGCCGGTTCATTGTTTTCTGGCCACACAAAATTTTTTTTATGAGAACAATCGGCACTCTATAGATCTACTGATACGGTATAACTAGGGAAGTCTAAAGCATTATGAAGCTGTGATGACAATAAATCATAAATACTTGTTGACAATTCACTATTACTCCATTGTGTTTCTCAATAGAGATCTTAAGACCCATAATCACATCTGGATTCATGGGATTTGTGAGGGTCTTGCAATGAATCTTTACTAACTTAACTTTCTTTCTTTCAGTCTTTGTCTCTCTGGAAGCGATTAAACCAGAGGGGCAGCCTGAAACGATTACAGATAACATTGATGAAGTCCCATCGTTTGAAGTGCAGCCTTTTCCTGGGTCTCATATGCTTGTGCAAATGTTTCTTCTTCCTCCTTTGGCCAAGTCTGTAAGGCTTAAACTTATGTGGTAAGGGACTTGAAATAAACTCATAAGGAAACGTGAACGCTTTGATGGTGGTTCTCTGGCTCAAACCTTGAGGGTCATCAAACCAATGTCATTCACCCCCGTTATAAATACTTCCTCTCACGGGCATTTTCCAACTGTAAACCCTCATGCAGTGACATGATAATACAACTTATTTTCTTGTTCCTGACATATTTTTGCCTCAGTATGTCAGTCAATGTAAAGTACAACTTTAGAAAATGAGAAACATTTCGGTATCAAAGCTTTCAAGTCTGTTTTGCTTCAGCACTATCTAGATCGAGTTTTTTCGAAAAAAGCACAAAGCACTAGCTCTACATATGAGATTTAGCTTATAACACATTGAAGTTTGAAGTCCTTTTTACATCTACAGTGCTGTGTTCACTGCGTAAAAATAGACAGGTTGTGATTGTAACTGAAAAAAAAAAGAAACCTTTTTATGTGTGTAATTGGCTGGAACATAGTTCTAGATATAGCAAATCCCACAAGCAAAGGTGAAGTGGACAAAACTGGAAAGAATAATTAACTGCTGGTAAGTGTTATGACTACATACCCATTGTGGATAATTCATCCTCTAACAATGGGAATGAAATAGAGAGAGGTTATTTATAACAGGGCTAAGAACTCCCAGTGAATTAAGGCCACACTCTCAACCCACTCTTCTGCTCTATTTAAATATGACGACTACTGTTTGTGCCACTTCCTGTCTTGACACCAGAGGTTTTCTCAGTATTTTAAGAAGTGCTTATTCTAACTTGCAGCGCCTGCCATGCAGAAACTTGGTGTGGTCTTAACAGTAATTAAAGACAGTGCTACTACCAAAACAGTTATTTAAACAATAAGTACAAATGGCTCATATGAATAATTTCTGGATGCCCACTGAATGTCCAGACAGCTATACACAAACTCCAAGGAGCTTGTGACAGAAAATGTTCTCATTCACACAGATCTTTGATGATTCTGAGAGGGATGGCATTCCAAACCTGTATGACTTTCTTTTGGAAGATAAATGAAGATATTTTGAGAAATGCCTTGGTGTTAATGGTCAACAGAACTGTTTGGTTTCCAGCATTCTTTAGGATATCTTCTTTTGTGATCCGAAAGACATGAGGGATGATTAAATGAGAAATTTTGGGTGAACTATCCCTTTAAGACTTTCTCACTCTAGTTCATGTTAGCATGTGACAGTAGCACAAACTGTATGAATCATTTCTCGCCTTTTAAAGGTGATGGGGGTTTCATGCACTTTGACCGCACAGTTTTGCAGAGAGACACAGCAAGAGCAGAGGTCAAGTGAAATTTTTTTGCTTAAAGTCACTATGAAATCAAAATCAACACTTCTTATTTTTATGGAATATTGTCGTTTTTACTATAAATGATTTATCCGTCCCAATGGACAAAATCAACAGTTTTTTTCTTGTGCATGCTTCACTTAGATGTATGCCACAATAGGTGAGAAAATACAATTATGATTTTCTGTTTCATGCTGACTTTAAAAAGCGCTTCCTTGCTGAGGGCTTCAACCCTGCTTCTGGGGACCCCACCGTCCTCAAACATTTCTAATCAAATTCTCCAAAGATCAAACTATCTGGGCTATTAACATTAATTTGATACATCTACACTCACAGTGATTGTCACTTTTTTTGTTTTTTCTTTTTTTCTTCTTAAAGTTATATTGACCAATATGGGATATTTAATTGTGCATGCTTATTTCCTCCTCCTTATTATTATTTTTTTTTATTTTTTATTATTTGATTACTTTAATCTTTATCTTGTTCATCTCATAAATGGATATCTAATATTTGGATATCTAAAATGGAAATCTAATATTTATGCTCTGTTTCATAATCGACTCTTCTTTGTCTATGAAATGAATGTTTTAGTTAGATTTTATGGTACTAAATGAAAATATGAAATATATTTTCTGAAACATGTTTTGCTGTAAAACTGCATGAACATCAAAGCCATAAATCTAAAGAAGCTGTGTTCCAAATTTAAGGTTGATTTCTCAAAAAAATTGCTTTCAGGAAGATTTTGTTAGGGTGCAGTACCAAATGTTTCCACTAGATGAACTTTGCTTCCCACTAATTTCTGTGAACTGTGACAATTTTTTTTCAGGGCCATTTAATCTTTTCAAATAATGTCCATGATGTGTGTGTGTGTGTGTTATGTAAAATATTTCGGTCTAAAATAAACAAACAGCACCAGAGAGTTAATACCACAATATTACATACTGTATATATTATACATATTAATGTAGTTAGTAAAGAATGATCATTAGTCATTGGCCACAACATGAAACTCAGCTTATCTTTATCAGCCAGAATTGTAATATCAGTGGTTCCATAGTTTCTTTGACAGATTCTTCCATCTCACATGCAATGGCTGTGAAGGGTTCATGACATGTTTACACCCCAAATCATGTCATTACATGGGAACCGTGATGCACACTCAAATGCTTGCATCATGCATGGCAAGGAGGCATGCAAGAAGAGCCATGTTGCATTACTTTGAGTCTTTTTTTTTTTTTTTTAATTTGTCTAAACCCCCACGAAAGGCCACAACAAACATCCACAGCAAAACCCATGACTCGTCTTAGCAGGCCCTGGAGACATGGTGTGATTTGCAAATGATAGCTTGCCACACAGCCCAGGGTAAATCAAGCTTGCTGTTTAAACCACGTAAAAGCCTGCCACTTAACCCTCTTCCCACCTCCTGCTGCTTGCCTCAAGATTGCCTGCATTTTTATTCTAATCACAGGGTCCGTCACGTATCCCAGGAGCCTCCTGTGCATCGGCCTTAAACGTCTGTCCACAGTCCCCCAGCCCCTCTCTCTTCCTCCTAAATCTGTCTTTGTCCAAACCCCTCCCCCTCCATCTCTTTACTGCCTCTCTTTGGAGAAGAAAGAGTGAATAGCAGTGACTCCTCTAGCCTTGGTGCATTATTTGCAGCGTATAAGCACTGGCCAGGTCAGTGGCCTTACAGGGCTGTAAAAGGCCCTGCATTTGTTGGCTATGTCATTAAACAAGTCCATTTGTCTGCGGTGACCCAGTAAGAGTCATTCATCCACAGGCTGCACATTACTTTACCTCCCATCTTCTCATTTCCAAGGTCTTTGTGAAGTTGAAGATTACCTCAAGGCCTGTAAACCAAGAGGCTTACAAACACAGTGAGCCTCATATCATTGGCTCAAGTGTTAAAGCTGCTTTGATAATGTAGCATGCAAGCTACTCATAACAGTCGAGATACTTTTTTGTAAAAGTTGTGACGCTGCAAACTACAAACTAAAATTGGCTAATTATAAAACTCTTCAAAGGTTTGGGGTCAGTGAAACTATTTTTTATTTATTTAATTATTTTTTTAATAAATGCTTTTCTTTTTAAACTTTAAACTTTAAACTATTCATCAAAGCATCCTGAAAAAATAATAATAATAAAAAAAAAAAAATCATAGTTTCCAGAAAAATATGAAGCAGCAGAACTGTTTTCAGCATGATAATAATAAAAAATGTTTCTTCAGCAGCAAATCAGAATGTTAATGATTTCTGAAGGATCATGTGACACTGAAGACTGGAGTAATGATGCTGAAAATTCAGCCTTGTATCACAGGAATAAATTACATTTTAAACTATTTTCAAATAGAAAACAGTTATTTTAAATTGTCATAATATTTCACAATATTACTGTTTTTCCTGTATTTTTGATCAAACCTTGGTGAGTATAAGAAACTTCTTTCGGAAACATTAAAAAAATCGACCACAAACTTTTGAACTGTGGAGTACATTTAAGCTAGTAAAAGAGGGAAAATTATAACTTTTTAATTAAATTGTTTATAATAAGATAAGAGTCTGGAACAAAAATTTGTTTTTTGAATTAATGAATAATTAATTATTTGAATTAATTAACAATTTAACTTAAATAAAACACTTTAGAAACTTTCCAACATTAAATATCTACACGGTATTACATGAATACCATATCCTTATACCAGAGTCCGCTACTGACTTTTGAGCAAGTACACTCTTAAATCTGGACTGGAACATACAGGAAATGGAATGGATTGACAAACAAACTGCTAATAATTTTTTCTTGGCTCTGAAGGTGGTAATGCACATAGCCGGAGGGTCTGGATGGGTCTCCACCTCTCTTTCCTTTCACAATCCCTCAAGGGGAACACACACAATTCTCTCAGGCTCAGGTAATCTTACCTAATTTCACTGTCTTCTCTCCTGTTAGAGGCCTGTGTCTAGGAGCATGTGAAGATCCATGATCCATAAAATGAGCTTTATAGACGAGAAAGTGAGCATGTGCATGGAGCTACGAGCACTGATTGATGGGTGGGCAGGGCCGGATCCAGGTGAAGCCAACAGGTGGGAGGAGGAGAGGAAATGGCCTGTAGTAATTTCACTGACAGGCAGGAAGGCAGCATAAGAGTAAACTGAGTTTAAGTTGAAAGTGACAATATTTATTTGAGCCATAGAGACTAGTATGCATTCTTCAGATATTTTGAGCCTTTGGTGCTTGTGTAAAAAATACAGTTTCAAATCTGGTAAGCGAAAACATTTCCCTTTGTTCCCCTCAATATTTTTTTTGTCCTACTACAGAATTTAAGTATAAGCTTCTTAGTCTCATTTGTTTCTATTCTAATCAGGTTTGGGAGAAACATCTGAGACAGTTGAGACTTTGTCAAAAATGAAACTCCAGAGCAAACTTGTTTCTTTTAACAATAGTGTTGACGATGCAGCTACTAAAGTCATCTCGGTTTCATTTGTTCATGATCAAAATAGCTAAAGGGTAAACCCGTCTCATGCCCTGGCTTGTTTGATCATTCACGTGCCACAGCTCCCTTTAATCAGTAGCAGACAGCAGGGCATCGGGCCCATATTAATGGCTCCAAACCATAAACATTACATTTTCCAAGATGTCAGTTTCCTGTTTTCCCAGGCACACAGGTCGTGGAGTGAGCTTTGGGAGTCACCACAAGGTCAGCCTTCCTCCCAGATAACTCTTTTCCCCTGAGGAGGAGTGAGCGAGAGATACCGGTACACTAAATCACACATTGTTCAAATATTTCACACTGATACCTTTTTAAGATGTAACCAACTCCGGAAGTGTGACTTATGTTGAAGGTGCCAAAAGGTGTAGAAAGTGTATGACTACCCTACTAACACCCCCACACTTGCAATTTCCTGTTCAAGTCTCATGATAGTGAAGACCTCAATACACAAGAAAAACTAGTTGTCAGCGTGCCTGGTTTCTGTTAGTAAAGCGCTACTACAGATCCAACATGTTGATTTATATAGAGCTAGAATATGGGCTTATGTTGGATTTTTTTCTCTTCAGGTCATTAGTGAACTTAGCTCTGTTTTTACTGGCAAATTCACAGCCTTATATACGGTGGAATGGATTACTACATACGAGTTCATACATATTATTGCTGCTTGCTATGGCCTTTAGAATAAAATTGTGTATACTTACCCAGAGTAAAAGTTTTGCAATTAATTGCATTAAATTCGCTCTTCTTAGTGTACTTCAAATCCTAAAAGTATATTTAAAAATAACTGTAGTTGCAGATAATATAATGAAATTAAAGTCCACTTAATTGCACTTACAGAGAGTATACCTTTCATACACTTTTAACATACTTAAGTACACTTTTAAAAAGTGTACTTTGCAATAATGTCAAATTAAAAGTTATATTTTAAAGTGCATTTTAAATCATGTTTAATAATCTTTTGACATGCTTTAAAGAGCTTCATTTATTTTGACCATTTAAGTACTTGATTATAATTTTAACTGTGGTTATTTGATACTGCATGTATTTTAAATGTACTTTTTGCAACCTATCATACAATTACTACTTCATCATTTTCAAATTGCAACTTCATCATTACAAATGTGTAATTACAAATATACTTGACATACAAGTTTCAGTAGAAAGCATATTTTAGTTTACTATAAATGTTTATCAGTAGATTCAGCAGTATGTTTTAATCATATTTTAAAGGCAGTAGAATTAATTATGAAATGACATAAAAAAGATGTACTTAAGTCCTATTTAAATTGACCAAAATGCACTCTAAAGTTCAGCTAATTGCATCTAACATAAATTTAAACTACAACACATTGTCATTTATTTGTAATTGTTGTACAATAAAGTGTCTGGAAATATTAGCTTAAGAGCAATTACATGTATTCTTTTAAAGTATATTATTTCCACTATAATAATATGCTAAGTTAAAAGTTAAAAATATGCTAAATTGTAGGCCTTTTCCAGAAGGATAGAACTAGGGATTTTAACAAACCCCTAATATCTAGTATTACATTTTGTTGTGTAACTCATCCCATACTGTTAGCACATGAATTTTACATCATCTTATTACTTTTAAAAGTGATTAAACTGACCGTTTTTGCATGGCGGTCAATGAAACAGTGCCAAAGACTTGCACTGAAGGAGGAACAGAGGCTTATCTAGAGACCTAAATATCACAGAAACTTGAATGTGGAGTCTTTTGACTTAGGCAGGTAGCAATCACCTAGCAACCAACCAATGCTCCATGGCAACCACTTGGCAACAACAGCACAATAATGCTCTGGTAACACCTTAGCATTGTAAAATTTTGCAAAGGCAAGAGTCACATTTTTATTAGAACAATGTGTTATGTAAAAGACTACTACACATATGCAAATGTTTTACTGTCACACGTGATTGCATACCTGAGTAAACCTGAAAATGGTAAAAATGTGCAAAAGAAAAACAGACAGAAAACGTGCTCGTCTTTAACATTATTAGATCTCTGGTGTTTAGTGTATGCCTTGGCATTATGTCTAAATGCATGTTGAGAGTGAAAAAGAAATGAGCATTTTAATAGCAAAAGAGCTCTTGCATTTCTTTGACACAGTTCTAGGCTCTGATTGGCCTGTTTCTTCTCCTTTCCAGGTTCTTGAAGTTGTCATGGAGATGCAACCTTTGCTAAACTAAAAGTGATCCCATGAAAGTCAGATCATTATCAGTGCAGACTTGGAAAATTACAACATGGTCTCTAAAAGGATTCATTTGTTATTCAAATTAAAAATGAATTTGCACTAGGGTGCTTTGCATTAGCTGTGGCTAATGCTGTCAAATATATTCAATTTTGGTTTTGATTAGCAAGAGGAAAATGGATTGGCCAAACTGTAAGTGCTGTCGGTGGGCTTTGTGTGATACAGTTTTGTATTGAAAGCCAAATTTATCAGATTTCTTAAGCTGCTGTGTTTGTGAGAATGGTGACTCCAGCAGTGCTCTTCAGTCTCAAATCATTTCTGAGCTTTAACATGAGTGTGAAACCCTGTTCATAAGCAGCGGCTAAACTGGGTCTTTGGAGGTGGGGGAACCAAAAATTAATGGCAAAATATGACAAGACCAAAAATGCATAACTATCTGCCAAAACCAACCTACCAATTATATATATATATTCTATAAATCACTTACAATACGAACAGTAACATGGATTAAGTAAAAAGGACTTAAAATAATATTTGTTTTTGTGTGCATCATTGAACAGTCAACATTAAAATGTGTGAATTATTGTAATGTCATAAACAGGACATGATGCATCATTCAAATTTGGATGACATTTTCTCTTTTTTAGTCTTCTTGTTGGTGTTGCATCCACCTCATCCTCGTTGTCTCCATCACTCTCCGCCTGTCTCTCTGCATTCTCTTTCTCCCTTCTGTTAGTTCACAGCTGTCACTATCTTTCTGTTTCACATCTAACAGTTTGTCACCATCTGTAAAGGTGGAGAGAACAGAGAGAGGCAATATTCAGACAGGAGAGATACACAGGCGCATTCTGTATATGCACCTTGAAAATAATCTGTAGTCCTTGTGAGCTTAACTCAGCAAAATATACAGCAGTTTGTGCTACCCACTGCAAATGATCCTAATTAGCTTTTTTTAAAAAATCAAATTAACCAGTAACCTTTTTAGTGAAAGCAATAGTTCAATAGTTCACTCCAAAATGAATATTCATTGCACTAGGTTTGATGTCAATGATACCACAATGCCATTGTTTCTTGTGTCTTATGACTGATTGCATTATGAAAAGTCGGTAGATGCAGATGTGTGAATGAAAACTGAAATCAAAACTAGTAATGAAATTAAATGAAATGTGAAATAAATAAATGAAATATAAAATAAATCTGAAACAAAATATACATAGGGGTGTAACCCCGACATCCTGGCCAAATTTGCCCATTGGCCCACTGACCATCATGGCCTCCTAATCATCACCATACACTGATTGGCTTCATCGCTCTGTCTCCTCTCCACCAATAAGCTGGTGTGTGTGGTGGGCGGTCTGGAGCAATATGGCTGCCGTCACATCATCCAGGTGGATGCTGCACACTGGTGGTGGATGAGGAGATTCCCCCTTCCATGTAAAGCGCTTTGAGTACCCAGAAAAGCACTATATAAATGTAACAAATTATTATTACTATTATTATATATCTATATTACATGGAAAAATAAAAATAAAATGTTGCTTTGGCAAGTAACTGAAACACAATAATTTTAAGTTGAAGCACTAAAATGACATAAACTGATATTAAAAAAAGTCCTAATGTAAGTACACTGGGGGGAAAAAATTGTGTGGAAACAGTTTTTACTCGGAAATTGCTAGTAAATTTCGTAAACAACTACAATGAAACAGCAAGTAACCCAGTGAACTGAACATGACATTATGAAGCAGAAAAACTGAAATTGTAACTTACTCCAATAATGTTTTATTAACAACTTTCAAAAATCCTTTTACAATGTAATTAATAAAGCACAAACCAACAAAAATGATAAAAAATTACCAAATCTTAAGCTAAAATTAAAATAAAAATTTAATATAAAAAGTTAATTCTAATTATTATTGAATACTACACTCTAAAAAATGCTGGGTTGTTTTAACCCAACTTTGGGTCAAATATGGACTAACCCAGCTGTTGGGTTAAATTTTTACATTAAATTTTTAACCCAAAAGTTGGGTTAGTCCATATTTGACCCAAAATTGGGTTAAAACAACCCAGCATTTTTTAGAGTGTATTGTTGTATATAAATAAAACAAGCTGCAACACCACGACATTAGCACAACACAACGGAAACAAGCCACAACAATGAAATTAGCACAACACAACGGAAATAATCTGCAACACAGCGAAAACAAGCCTTAACACAGCGAAATTAGTACAACACAACTAAATTAGTACTATGCGTTGTGTTGTGGCAATTTTGTTGTGTTGTAGAGATTTCGTTGTGTTATGCACTACTGAGCCACTGTAGTTTATGCTATTTAAAGCACAGTCAGTGTGTGAAAACAGAGCAAATGTAGTTATGAATGTAAGTTATACGCTGTATTCTGTGAATCGAGACAGAGATTTCCCTCTCTCTCTTTCTCTGTTTACAGTCTGTCATTGTGGGCTGTAATGGGCAGGAAGCTGCAGGAGTTGGCCCGGTGACAACCTCCACAAGAGCCCTGACCCCCCCATACACACACACACACCCCTCTGTCAGGCCGGGCCAGGAAGAAAAGCACTTCACAGAGAACAAGAGGGAGGAAGACAGAGAAAGAGTGAGTAAGATAAAGGGAAAGCAAGCCCAGCTGTAAGCACACAATGCCAACGAGAGCTTGGCTGAAGCTCAAGGCTGCTCCAAACGAGTGCCTCCATTTTTTCCCCCTCTCTTTTTGAAAGCGGGTTGCACCACGGAGCTGGAGGTGAGGAGGGGGTGCGCAGAGGGGGATTAGACATTAATGCATTTCTTCACCAGCTTAATCCTTATGATTACACCACAAATAAATACAATTTAGGCCAATTTTATCTTCCCAATTTAATTCAGCGAGCACTTGTCAGTGAGGCTGCTCAGAAATGAGGGTGTAAATACTGGCACCTACCAGCAAATATTTACAACAAACAGGCAGGTTAGTCGCTGTCATGCATGGTTAATGTAAAAATGTCCCCTCCCTCACATTGCATTCATAAGAGGCTTTAATGTCAAAATGAAATTTCAGCCCTGCTGTAGAGCTTTTGTATGAGAAAATGAGCACTTGTGTGTATGTGTGTATCACTGGACAAAGACAGGAGGAAATGAGGGACTGGATATGATGTTGTAAAACATGAAAAATATGCAACTGTTAGTATATAGTATAGATATATTTTCTGTAGTATGTAAGCTGTTTGCAGTAAGCAAATGTCTGTATGCAGACACATCCAGATGACCTGGTGAATTTGCCTAATGTGCATTATACAACAGAGCACACCATACTAGGCACAATGGAATTGATTTGCCTTTAAATTAAAATGTTTGTATATCCAAAAACCTGAATTAAAAATGCAAAACAGGCTTCTGCCCATGTCATAATGCAGTGAGCATTGCAGTGATGGTGTGCTTTTGTAGGTCAGCCCGGAAGATAGGATCACCCTGGTTCCCTCGACAAAAACCCATTAGGATTTTTTCATTGGCTTTTAAATTATTGCAGAAAATAACCTCTGTGACCAACTAGAGTTTAGATCATCATTTTGTTCATCATGATAATCTTCACAAATCAGAACAACTTTTAATAAATACGAAGCTTAGACACAGTTGGCAGAAGTAAAAAGCTAAACATCTTCAACTTTACCACCATTAAAAGAATAGTTTCCCCCAAAATCTGCTAAAAATTTACCCTCAGGCCATCCTAGATGAACTTGTTTCTTCATCATGGATTCTTGTGGAATATTGTGATGTTTTTATCCGCTGTTTGGACTCTCGTTCTGACGGCACCCATTCAGTGCAGAGGATCCATTGATGAGAAAGTGATGTAATGCTTAATTTCTCCAAATCTGTTCTGAACGAGAAACAAACTCATCTACATCTTGGATGGCCTAAAGGTTGAGTAAATTTTCAGCATTTTCTTTTCTTTAAGCTTCTGACAGCGCTTTCTATCTTAAAAAAAAAAAAAAAAAAAATCCCTGAAAGTTTTAGTTAGTATAATTTGCAAGAGTTCTGAGTAGATGACTACTGAGTAGATGAGTTTTCCTTTTCGGTGTGAAAATGTTTAATGTTCCGACACCCTCTGTAGTCAAATTTAGCCACTTGTTAGCAGCCACCTTTATCAAGACAAGTAAAAGCTTTCAAGACATCACAAGGTGGTGTTACTGATGTATTTTAAGTTGTAGAATAAAATGCTAACCATAGACCTTATTTCAAGCATTTAACCACAAACCAATTCCAAACCCAATAAACTAAAGAAAAAAAAAAAAAAAGCAAAACATTGACTTTGGATGATGGAAACAGAATATATCCGGCTTAATGTGAACTGGATTGTGGGTAACAAGAGATTGTGGGTAATGAGAGTGAACAGGGAGCCATTTATAATATCACAGGAGCTAAATACACAGGAGCTAATCCAAGTACCGTGCTGGCCTTAGAAAAGACAGCTGATTTTGGGTTGTGTCAGTACATATCTTGTGCTGTCTTTATATGAATAATTTATGATATTTCATCTCTTCCTTTCTTGTTTGGCTCTGTGAAGCTGCAAATTGTTGGGGGTGGGGTTCTGGCGGGTTGCAGACAAGTGTACAAAAGCGTGAAGTCACAATCGATTTCTGCTTTGTTGTTGTTGTTATTTGTGACGGCGTGTAGAAGTCTGATAGTAATCATGGCTTTATTAGAGCAGTCAGAGTATTCCCTCCGCTCCGAGGAGAACACACATTCTCCATGCGCACGTCTGCATGTCTGAAGCCAGCACGTAAACACGCTTTGTGTTTACAGAATTATTTATTGTCTCCGGTAACTCTGTACCATGGACTCTGTGTACACAAGGCTTTGCGTTCAGATTGATTTGCGTGGCAGGCGCTGTACTCGCTGAGACAGTATTAACGTGGAAAGAAATGCTGAACAAGAGATTGGATCTGTTCCAGAAATGTTGAAGTTGATGTTATTAATAGCGTAGATAAATAGGAGAAAAACACTAGTAGTTTCTGTCTGTTTCTGCAGGAGTCATCCATCTTTAGGAAAACAGCAGGCAGTAATGTATTTCCTTATGCTTTAGCCCTCAATTTTTAAAGCGTCCGATGACAGTGTGATAATTTAAGTTGGTGGACGTGTGGAGTCTCTTCAGAAGTGTTGGTCTCCTGTCTACTGCCTGAAGAGAGAAATGCATAATGTAAGAGAAAACATCTTGAACCACTTGCTAAATCTTTGCTCCTTTTCAGTACTTACTGTATGTTTATAATAGGTACTCTTGTGAATTATAATAGTGCCCAAAACATTACTTGCATGTATTATGATAGGTTGCTGAAATGTGTATATTGAGCTAAGCTTGAAATCACTAGATGATGATTATGCATTCATGACACATTCAGAATTCAGAGTGTAATTGTTCGATGTTAAAAAGCAATTTTCTTTATTGCTATAGCATTAGATCATTTAGAACAGGGGTTTCTAATCCTGTTCCTGCAGATCTACCTACCTGCAGAGTTCATTTCTAGCCCTGCTTCAGCTCACCTGTCTGTTATTATCAAGTGGTTCTGAAGATCTTATAGGTATAGTTCACACAAAAATGAAAATCCTGTCATTAATTATTCACCATCATGTCGTTCCAAACCCGTAAGACCTTTGTTCATCTTCGGAACACAAAGATATTTTTGATGAAATCCAAGAGCTTTCTGACCCTCCATAGACAGCAATGAAACTGACACATTCAAGGCCCAAAAAGGTAGTAAGGAGATTGTTAAAATAGTCCATGTGACATCAGTGGCTCAATTGTAATGTTATGAAGCTACAGAGATACTTTTTTGTGTGCAAAGAAAACAAAAATAATGACTTTATTCAACAATTTCTTCTCTTTCTTGTCAGTCTTTGACCACGATGCATGTGTGCGGTGCTATTTTCTTTATGTACAAAAAGTATTCTCGAAGCTTCATAACATTACAGTTGAGCCACTGATGTCACATGGACTATTTTAATGATGTCCTTATTACCTTTCTGGGCCTTGAATGTGGTAGTTACTTTTAAGGTCTTAAGGGTTTGGAACGACATGAGGGTGAGTAATTAATGACAGAATTTTCATTTTTGGGTGAACTATGCCTTTAATTACTGGTTCAGTTGTGTTTGATCAGGGTTGGAGCTGAACTTTGAATGAAGGTAGATCTCCAGTAACAGGATTGGGCACCCCTGATTTAGAGTATTTGATACAATATGTACAATCTGCCAGAAACTGCAAAATTTAGTGGTCTGAATTTGTGTTTGCCCCAGTATTTTATCCTTGTCTCTTTTCTCCGTACATCTGCTTTACCTTTTCTTTGGATTTACTTTAGGCCTTTTAGTCAAGTTTTCTCTCCCTCCTCCTTGTTTTACTTTTTTCCTTCATCCAGCACAAGGACTGTAATGGTATATTCGGCTGGCTCACGCAGCTAGAGCTGCATTCCTTTATTGCAAATGATATGCTATTTCCATCCTGCAAACACAGCCAGTCTAGTGCAGGCCTCAGGTTTCAGTCCAGAAAATCTGCCCTGGTCCGTCATGAAACCTTCCAGCCCGGGAGCTTCTTGCCAATCTAGAACTCACCTGACTAAGGTACTCAGGTACTTAACTGCTTTTCCTTGCAGCTCCATCCATTTGCGCCATTCTGAAGTTACTCCAGACAAATGACTAAGATTTAGACATTTCTTCAACTGCCTTGGCAATTAAAAAGAGACACTCAGCTTGGCGACAACTGGCAGAGCCTCTGTTGGGGTAGTGTGGACTCTGGGATTTTTGATTAGTTTTACCCCTGCAGGTGGTGAAGGGTATCCGTTTACCTCTCTGAGCTGTTTTGTCTAGCATTTAGAGGCATTAGTGGACATTAGTGGCACAGCGGGACACAGAATATACACGCCATTCCCTCAGTGGGTTGAGAAATGCTTTCAGTATCGTAAGCATTGTCATATTTAGTCTTTGCATGGGCCTCGCTTTTTAATTGCCTCCTTTCACAGGCTCCCTCGAAACCTCATTATGTCAAGCTCAGAATCAGGAGTATAGAGTGGGCCCTTTATCAGGATTGGCCATCTTTTGTTGGTCCTGGAATCCTGTCCAACAAACAGTCCTATCCCTGATCCCAATTCTAAAAGTAACCATTAACTATTAACCAAGTCCCCAGCCTTAAACCTGACCTAACCAAACCCTAAAGCTAACCTTGATATCTGATTGGTTGACAGGGAAGTTGTGCTGGGACCATCAAGGATGTTGATCTAGGAACTTGTTCCAACAATACATTAAATATAGCACAATTGTAAGATATTGTAAGACCTGGTGTGTACAAAAAGATACACCTTTTATATATCTTTCATATTACAATCATAATTACATTTAGGGTTTGAATACTGGGGCTGAAATTTATGGCTAGGTTTAGGTTTGGGCCATTCATTTTGTCAATTTGGTCAACCCAGTTTGATATTGCCGTCTTGTAGAAATGATCATGACTTCTCATGAGAGTGGGTTGGTCCTACTTGGTGAAATCTTAGTAAGTGAAAGGATGTAGAAGAAGCCAATGATCTTAACGAGGTGCAAGACACAAGGTCAAATTGACAGATGTTTCGGCCTTTGCTCCTCAGTAAATTTATGCTTTTCCAGTACTCGTAGGGAGCATGCAATAATGATGAGCCTTCTCTAGACTTGTTGGGGAGATTGAATTCAGCTTAATTTGCTGCATGTCACCTTGAACAAATCCAGATGATTAGTGACAACTGTTCCCATAAGCCAGCCTTATTTCCCAAGAAACTCAAGCATCCCGTGCCCTCCAAATTACGCACACAAATTTGAACTGCTGCTCTGGAAATTCCCTTGCCCAACCCCACTCCTTTTCTTTTAGCTGCATTAATTGGATTCCTTAATTAGTTCCAGTAATAATTGTAAGAGATCGACGGTGGTGGTGAGACATGTTCTCTGGCTTGTCTAGTCTCTAATGCATGCTGTTAAACTGGGTCATTAATGAAATTTATCCTGCTCTAACTGTCACTCAGATCAACAGTGACGTCTAGAGTCACATGACCTCCAATTTCGACACTACTGCCTCACTGGTGCAGCTTATACACCGAAGAGGAAAATCAGGAGACGGGAGATTCATTTAAAGACCCTCACAAAGAGCAGGAGGAGGAGTATGCAAATTTTGGGGGAACGGAGGCAGACAGTTTTAATTACCTTGTTAAGTAGGCCCGTGAAGCCTGCAGCAGTCTGAGGGATTTGGGAGATTTGTTTCAGTAGCTGCAAAAAACAAACTGATATGACATCCCAAAAAACAATACCAGTTTAACCACAACAAGCTTCCTGTACATTCAGCCGTCATGGTTACTGTCTGCAGTGCAAGTGCACTACACACCATAGGAAAGATAATGAGCTAGATGCTAGCAAGCTATATAAAATGTACATTTTACACATTTAATGCTATACATCAACAAGCAAGATAAAGCATTGAATTTAAACTCTACTGCAGGCAAGTGTATCAGTGCATGCTTCAGAGATGATGAATGCAAATGGATGCACTTTTGGGACACCCATGTGTGTCATATGCCCACATGCCAAAACGACCATACGGAGACACACCACAGCACCATTAGGTTGAATATGGAAAGACCGGTAATGACTTACAATGCGCAACACTTCATGCTATGTCTAATTCATTTATAAGACACTTAGTTGGCCACACTAATTGTGTTTTATCTTCTGGAGACGTATCTACAACACACATACTGAATAGAGTAATATTACCAAAGATATGCAACTTCATTGGAACCGTATCAAACTTTTGGAATCAGGTGTTCTAGAGGACCTGTCAAAATTCTTCAGCCTGGAATGTGAAACATGTAAAAGGTAAGGATTAAAATGTCAAGTAGATGATAGGTCGTGTTCTCCAAGGTGAGATCACGGCACTCTACAGCGAGACACCCTTCAGACACCTGCTAATGTGTCTAATTTGACTGCGTCTGATCTCTTTGAACTGCCTTCATTTTGCATGCACCTGGAGAGTGCAAGGAGCTGCTATCTGATCTATAGTCAGAAACCGAGAGAAAGAGATGGACAGATAGAAGAGGCGATGGAGATCTTGCACTTTGCTCCTACCCCAGTACTAGATGACTGGTGTCGCTATTACAGAAAACATGTTAGTTTTAACACTTGGTAAATGTGTTCACATTTCAGTACAGGAGACAAGAGTGTGTGTGAATTGGTACAGCATCTGCATGTGTACGCATACATGCCTGCATGCTTTTCAGTGAGAAAATTAAATGCTGCGTTGCTGGTAAATAGCTGCCAGTTAGTGCTTGGTGGTGTCTGTACAGTTGGCGATGGTTGACGGCCTGGACCACGGCCCGCGGCCTCCCAGTGGTGTTTGAAGGCAAAGAGTCATGCCTGCCCCCCTGACTGGGCCCCTGCTGGCTGTTATCAATTAGAGAGCTGGCGAGCATAGCCTGGCCACAGCAGCTCGGGGCTAACAGAGGGGAAACGGGACAGGACAGGGAGTAAAGAAAGAGACAGACAGTGCAGACTATACCTGTAGACACAGACTAGCAGGCTGCTGCTGAGGATCTAGGAGCACTTAAAAAAGAAGGGAAAAAACATCATACCATCTGCAATAAGCATTCGGTAAAGTGGATAATGTTCAGTAATGTTTGTCTGCTTTCTTTCATATGGCCCAGTTTGTGCTCAGTCAGCTGGTACTGATGGGTTTTAATGGCTGGATGGATGTGTCTTTACTGCATATGTAGTTGCTACGGATACACTGCAGATATCATGATATTAACAGCAGATATTTGTTTAAAGCATTTCCTTTCATCTTATACGTGTTGACTTAACTGCGAAAGGAAAGATGGATAAAAGCACAGATGAAATGATAGAGATTAGGGAAGGAGAGTTCACAGCCTGTTGCAAATAGCAGCCATCTGTGGGGATGTAGTTCAGGGCTGATAGAGCGGCCAACCTCAAATTCAGGACCAATCTATTTCAACTTCCTGTGCAGCTGACTGAGAACGTGAATAAGCCTGCATGAAAACGAGCTGAGTTTGAATTCATTCATTAAATGGGTGAACTAACCTTGCTGAGGAACTTGATTCTATTTCCACAGAGAGGAAGTGTGGAAGTGTATTCATTCTCATCTTGTCTCTTTTCTTCTTGCCTTTTTTATCTCATATGATATGATTTTTTTTCTCTCCTTTGC
Source organism: Spinibarbus caldwelli (assembly GCA_039654775.1). NCBI lineage: Eukaryota > Metazoa > Chordata > Actinopteri > Cypriniformes > Cyprinidae > Spinibarbus > Spinibarbus caldwelli. The sequence continues at coordinate 25,651,282 of CM077244.1, forward strand.
TCAGCCTGTCTCTTCTTACCCTTTTCTCATCTCTCCTCTTCTTCTCTTTTCTTCTCTTCACTTCTCTTCTCTTCTCACCTTTATTCACCCTGCCTCTTCTTGTATTGTCTCTTCTCCCCGTCCCATCAATTCTCTTTGTTTCTTTTCTCATCTCACTTTTTCTTTTCTTGTCTTGTCATCTCTTCTGTTCTCACCCTTTCTTGTTTCACTACTTCTTATCTTGTCTATTATCCAGTGTTGCAGTGTTGTTTTCATGGACTTAGGAGCATTTGGACTCAGTTTTGGCTCTGACTTTGAGTCTGTTTTTTAGTACTACAATACTGCAGATATGTTTTGTAGTCCTGCACATATGATTGGTTTTCTGCTATTGTATGTCTGGACCAATGCACAATGTGTGTGCACTGCAGAGGTTCACCTGAGGTTCAGGTGAGACCAGCATTTTTCACCCCAAAGGAAAGCATACACTCTCTGAATCATTAAGACCATCTCGTTTTAACTCAGACTTGGACCCGTGGTACATAACACTGCTAGTATTATATCTACACTTTCATAATTGTATCTCTGTTTAACCCAGCTGGGTCCCACTATATATTAAGTGGCCTTAACTTCTATGTACTTACGTTTAAATTAAATCATTTGATACAATGCACTTATTGTATACATACATGTTTTTACATTGTACATATATTTTAAAAAATACCTGCATGTCATTACATCTCTAATTAATTTCAGTAATTACATTTATAATTACACTGTTGACTCATCTTTACCCACCTTTAAACCAACCCATGACTCATCTTTACCCACCTTTACCCACCTTTAAACCAACCCATACCACCAAACATGTCCCTAACCTTACCTGTATCCCACCTCAGTAGCAGCAACAGTGTTTTGAAATACAATATGAACACAATAGGTACATTGTATTTATTTTTGATGTAAGTACACAGTAGTTAAGACCACTTAAAAGCACAATACGTAAGATTTTGTTTTATTAAAATGTCCAAAAACCACTAGAACAGTGTTATATATTTTGCTGACTTATGTACTTACATTATCCCAAATGTTTCGAAGAATGTGTAAATCCAGAGAAATAAACAATTTTAACTACTGACACGGACCGTGTCCATAGTGTAATTGTGTCGCCTGCCAATGATGCCATACACCCTTGATTTCCGGTTTTGTTTTGTAGAAAACATGTAAACACCAAAGACGCTTTAATATGTTATGCGTTTTATTAGACAGGTGACGACCGCACAGAGTAGTATTATAACAGAACTTTCAAATGTATCTAGTATGATAAAACAGCTCTGCTTTGCAACGCATAAGCACGACCGGAAGGAGTGGAAGCGGTCGACTGTGGCATAATAAAAGCTCCGCTGCTTTCGAGCCGTGTGTCACACTTGTCTCTCATTAGCAATTGCTTCAGCGGCCTCGTTTTGCTTCGACGGCTTTCCACCTCACTCTGCTTCATACAACGATGTTAATAAATCTTTCATACATTAGCTCATCCATGAACATGATTTCTGCCCGAGTCCCGTCGGATTGCATCGGCTGTGGGGATGAAGACGACAACTCCCATGATTCCACACTCAGTCACGGCGTCATCCAACTACACCTTTGTTTCTTTGTTTGTTTTGAATACGCACCCTCTAGCAGCGAAAATGTACATACTGTGCCTTTAATATAACTGTTTCCATATATAGAGAGCAAAAAAGACCCCAACAATCTTACACTTCTTCTCTAGAGCTTAAAGTCAGCAGAAGACTTAAGGTGTATCTTAAGGTGTAAAAATATGCTCAGATCAGTCTAGACCAGGGGTCTCCAATCCTCCTCATGGAGAGCCACCATCCTGCAGAGTTCAGCTTCAAACCTAATCAAATACACATGAACCAGCTAATCAAGGTGTTCAGCGTAACTTGAAAATTACAGGTCTGCAGGAAGATAGCTCTCCAGGAATAGTGTTGGAGACCCCTGGTCTGAATAGTCAGACATTGTAATATGAGTGCCAGTATTCTCGTTAGATTCTTTGAAGAACAAATGATCCAGTTTGTGTTCATTTTATAGCTTAATAACAACAATTGTCTCATTTGTGTCTATTTATATTTCTTCTAAGAATGTTAATAGAAACATCTGAGATGAAGATTTTGCTTAAAACATTTTTGAGAAATCTAAAGTTCTGTCATGAAACTCTAGATGGTGCAGTCCGATAGGTCTAACTCAATCTGACATAATTACGTCATCACATGGCGCTGCTGAGTGGTTCTTTTTGTATTAGCAGCCAATGAGCTCGCTGCTCAGCATTCAAATACATGGCTAGTACTTGCTGTAGCAGTTGCAGCGCACTTCAGAAACCCTCCACCTTCCCCAGCTCCACCTATATTGTATCTACTACAGGGTGATTCATGTGTGCTATTTATGGGGATTAATTTATATACAGTGGTGTGAAAAATTGTTTGCCCCCTTCCTGTTTTTTTTTATTTTTTTGCATGTTTGTCACACTTTAATGTTTCAGATCATCAAACAAATTTAAATATCAATCAAAGATAACACAAGTAAACACAGCATGCAGTTTTTAAATGAAGTTTTTTATTATGAAGGGAAAACAAAATCCAAACCCACATGGCCCTGTGTGAAAAAGTGCTTGCCCCCTAAACCTAATAACTGGTTGGGCCACCCTTAGCAGCAACAACTGCAATCAAGCGTTTGCGATAACTTGCAATGAGTCTTTTACAGCGCTGTGGAGGAATTTTGGCCCACTTATCTTTGCAGAATTGTTGTAATTCAGCCACATTGGAGGGTTTTCGAAGGCCACATTGGAGGTTTTTTTTTTTTAATTTAATTTTTTTTTTTACCAAAAAAAAAAAAAAAAAAATCAGGAAGGGGGCCAACAATTTTTCACACCACTGTATATTATATGTGCAGCAGCAGTATTTCTTACATGCTCACAGCAGCATGTTGTGGATGTATTGGCAATAGCAAGTCACGGTACACGGTGCAGCAGCAGTTTAGCAGATCTATTCCACCAAAACCAAACACATTGATATTGTCATGTACATTACCATGCTAAACCCTCCGAGAGCTATCATGATAGAACTGCATTAAGTCAACTTCTCAACAATATAAAATTGCTTTTGGGTTCTTCCAATAATAAATGAGTGAGTCAAACAAAGACTTAAAGTTGCAGTACAGGTTTGTCTCAAAGCAACTGGGTCAGGCGCTTTTGGCTGATTAGATGTACCTCTGTGACATGCGATCACACACAGTGACCGGGAATGCCTGCCTTTTTTCCTTCTCTTTATTGAGCGGTTGTGAGTGTGTGTGCAGTTGTGTGTGTCCTGGCAGGGACAAACATTACCCTTGCCACAACTCCATTCAGCTGCATGACAAACCAGGCGGAGCAGCGTGGCCCGCTGCCATAATATTCGGCCTTTTATCTGTCCAGACATTACGGGTGGCTTTGTACGTGTGAGCAAGAGAGAGAGAAAGACAGCCAGGCTGAGTCAGTTTGCCACAGTCCCCATCAGCCCTGTGTTCTGTGTGTAATGTTAAACTGCACTAGGGGGCCTGTGGGAGACGGACAGACAATGAGGCTGGGCATGTGGTGCTTTTCTCCACTGCAGATGACGTCTTTGGGGGAAACATGATGTAGGGCATCTGGCTTCTTAGCATTCAGAGTTTATTTCAGCCTTTGTCTCCTCTGAGGAGAGTGAAAAAATTGAGGTTAATTTTACAGCTCTTTGTGCTCTTTGTGCGTAATGAATGTTTTGTCATGTAGGTATGTCAAAGTCCAGATGTCTCACACAAAATAGTGAATATTTTGGCCAACTTGTGAGCAAATATTATCATCAGATTATCAGATAATTAAAGAGCAATTAAGGATAAAATAATTAATAGGCTGCCAATATCTTCCGGATTGTGGCAGCAGTCATTCATTTAGCACAATGTTCGTTTGCAATACAAATGGGGATTACAGTGTGATCCTAGAAATCTTTTCAAATAAAGAACTCTTGTGAATGTGAGGAGTGGCAAGTACTTACGTTTTTCTTTAATTAGCACCTTTAGCAGAGGCATGAGAGTTTCGTGAAAGACTAATTCCTTCCTGTTGGAAACCACTCTGACAACATCTGTTCTTTTGGCAAATCTCTCTCATTGAATGGACTGCGAAGTTCCAGAACTTTCGAACAAAACTCTTGCGTGCAGAGCTGAATTGGTAGTCAGCCGTTTTTAGGGTATCACCTCTAACTAAAATAGAGTAGAGAACATCATCAATAAATAAAAGGAAAGGGAAGCTGTCAAGCAGCAGAAAATAGCCTTACCATCACAAATTTCATTCTTTCTAAAGAACAGTGTTAACTAACAACTCTCACAATTGCAAGCTAACAAAAAGCCTTTTATACGTATGAAACCTGAGTGACACTTACTAGTCTAAAACTCACAGCCATGGTATTCTGAGAGGTGCCAAGATGTGTCACTATGCGGTTGTCGCAGTGTTCTAAATGGTGCTAGTATGTAGATAACCATAGTGTTCTAATTCACCACTAATGAACTAAGAGCCTTATTTGTAACAAAAGGAACTCATTTTATTCTGTGTAAGCAGCTGTTCAGCATTAGTCCCTTTTCAAAAATCATTTGGCTGTTTTTATTCTTTAAGGCCACATTTCGGTGGTTTTAGTCTTTGGTTATTCCAAGCAAACTCAAACATGTAATCCGAGCCTGTTGTGTTATGAATTTAGAAGTTTGAACATTTTGTCTCCATGTTTAGAACCGCTCATGCATGGTAAATACTACGTCAAGTGTAGTTAACTATAAACTAAACAGGATTTCCACCTGAATTGCTTTGAAAGTCGCCAGCATGTCAGGCTCAATACCATGAATAGTCATGCCGCTCCCTGGAAAACAGACTGCTGTACAAAGGCAAATTTAAACACGGTAAACGAGGAACAGTATCTCTATGTCTTAACTTATCAATCAGTTACATGCACTGCTGATACCAGTTAGCATTGTTAGCATGTGAAGCATGGAGATATAAACAAATCTAAGGGGCTTTGTCTTCCTGCCACGACCCTGTTCGTAGTTATTGGTGCGTTAATCTTTTAAAAAAGAAGAGAAATAAAGCAGTTAAAGCTGATGTTACTGACATTTGTATGCAAGCAAGAAAGCTGGTTGTGTCTTGTCAGATATGTTGCGATGAATGATCCCTGACTTTCTAACCTTTTGTTGGGGTCCGTGCAGCAGATTCTAAAGGAGTAAAGGGGAACTCTAGAGTCCTCCAGGAGACCTGCATTATCTGATACTCCCTGCCCTCATTTGTATATGAAATGATGGTCTGTAGAGCATGACATGAGGGCCAGGCCCCTTCCCTTAGCAAAAGTCCCTGATCACTCCACTGACCATAATCCCCCAGGCCTTCCCTTCCTAAGGCATGATGAAAAAGAGGCTTTTTATTCATCTCAGTTCCACTGAATCACACGTGTCAAAAGCTATCAGCTCAGATGAGACTCTACTGCTCAGTCCATTGCTCCCTAAGCCGAGGTCTCTTCAGCTCGCTGTGCTCCATGGGTCACATTGGGCAAGATCTCAAACCCGTCAGCTGAGAGCGAGACAGATCTCTCAACCTTCAGACAAACGGCCGGGGTTCTGTGTTTATCGTAAGGGCAGAATCGGCGTAATCTAATAGTCCTCTGCCCAGTGGGAAATTGAGGAGAGCTGTGCAGATTAGAGCCTGTTGAAAGACAACAAGTCCGGAGAATACCCACGTCGCCCGATTTTCCTGTCGGATTGCAGAGTTCCCGCCATGTATGGACTTGACTGCAGCCATTTGTGGAAGATCTCTGAATGAGAATGGTTTTAGGAGTAATCCTATCTTTAGTCCCTCTGGGCAAAACTCTCACAGCTCACTTGTATCTGTAATGGCCTTGTTTGGATAAGCCTTGCAAAGAATTCCATGAACTCACAACACAGTGTGCGATGTTTTTTTGCCTTCTTTTTTTTTTTGACTGTCGTCATTCTAGGCCGCTCTGAGAGCACTAAGGTCTAGATAGAGTGCCGATTTACCATGTGATTCAGTGAGGTTAAACCCCTTAATGTTCTCTTGTGTGGTTCATTTACTCTTCATGTATGCAGTGCTGTATTCAGGATCAGTGGTTAAGTGGATAGAGCTGAACGAGCATAGGTAATTCTCCCATCCTGATGTCCTGAACCCTATGAAGCCTATGCCTAGTGCATCACTACCTTACACAGTTCCCTGATGTACAAGAAGTCTTCATCAATTGCAATGCATCAATTGATTATTACATCGCAAGAAGATGTGTAAGCATTTTGGGACTGACTGCTCTTTGTGCTGAACTGAATGTTCTGGACCAGACTGACACCTCTAGAAGAAGATCTTGCACTTGCTGAGCAAAGATTACCGTTCTTGAATGATTGGCCTTTACAATTCTTGTATAGGGTTTTCACAATATTGTCTCATACTTTAATAATTCAAGGCATAGAGTAACAGAATTGTGACCATGAGAGACCGTGACATAGTCCTAACACTAACATGAAACCCCTACTGCGCCTAAAACGGTTAACTATCCATACATTTGGAGGGAAATTTTGTTGAATAAAGGGAAATTGTATACTTATGTTGAACCTTGTTGAATTCCCAATCACGGCCTTAAGCCTACCTCTAATTCTAAAATCTGATTGGCTGATACAAATGTTGTTCTAGAACCAATAAGGATGTTGAACCAGAACATGTGCTACTTATGCCCAGTATCCCAAGCAGTTTTGACTTAGTTTTGACACTTAGGGTGTGCATACAGCCAAACATATAGCCTTTCAAAGTTGACTCAATATGATAGCATGCATGAACACATATGCGCACTAGAAAGTTTAGTCTTTGTCCAGTGTCGGCGCCATTCCCCCCAGAAATTATGACTAATAAAAATGTCTTTGTACTTGTCAGTAATAATTTTGACAGCAAATTTAGATTTAGATTTAGACATTGTCTTCTGGCTAAAATGTTGTTTAGTTTTTGTCATATTTTAGTCATCTGAATTGTTTTAAAACACAGATGGTGGCAGGTATATTAGGCTGCTGTCACTTTAAGATTTAATGTGTTTAAGACTAAATGTGTTTATGTGAATACTCTCCAAAATGGACATTTTAACATAATTATATGTTTATTTGTCCATTCAGGTGCGATAAGGCGCAAAACAGAACTTACACTGTCTTTGTGTGTGTGCGCCTTGTGCACTGTACATGTACCCTAACAAATACCTTAACACAAAAAAAAAAAAAAAAAAAAATTAAGTATAGTTTGGGCTTTAGCTTTAGTCATAGTAACTGTGGATAAATGATTAATGCTTTATTTATAAAACACAGGATGGCATTTTTGGACATAGCTGTAGTGGTCACATAATTCCAGGCGTAGTTTGTGAAGCTACTGGATATGACTACGCCACCTTTCAGAATGGAGTAAAAGGTTATGATAAATGTAGCGAGCAAATTGAAAATGCAGAGATCTCTTCTGTGGGTCAAGTGAGATCCGTACAGCTTTTGTGCCTTGAAAAAAAAATACCCTGTTCTAAAATGGTTTGAAATAAACAGCTTTGTCTCAGGAGCCAGCCTGTGTTTCAGTCTGTCGTCGTATGAAGAGACGTCTCGAAGTGAGACTGAGCAGGCCGAATGCCAATGCCCTAAACGGTTAAGAGCACAGAGTGCCAAAGCGCTTGGCACAGAGACAACTGGCACATGGCGACAGTCACTGAATTACATTACTGTCAGTGTGAAAATTATAAAACAGAATGCAGTGACTCAAATTATGCTTTCATTTGGACATTAGAACAGGGCCACTTTGCAATGCACATGATGAATGTGAAGTTTCTCCAGGTGGAGACTGGGAAGAGTGTAGTACCTTAAAAGTCAGGGAGTGTATTTGCAGTATGCTGATAAAATCTCAATGACAAAAATATTGTAGTATAGTATAGGGCTGTCAATTTTAATCGATTCTCATTTTCATGAAATTATTGATTCTTAAATCCCAAGAATCGATTAGTCTAGCCTGTTTTCAGTTAACGAACGGAACATTCTAGCGCACCTCCCATCCAATAAATCGCAACAAGCTTTGTGCTTTGTTACTTTTGATATGAAACAAAATCTCAGATTTCAAATGCTGTCCATTGTATTACAGTATTTAATACTGATTGGCTACAAGTTTGTTTCGGTACTGGGTCTGACTCAGTTTTGTAAAGCGTTTTTGAAAAAAAATTTCAAAAACGCTGTGTGAGAGGAAGTGTGAGGGTTTTAACTTCCTCTGTATCTGATACAGGCCTGGCCACTGTCTGATATATCTGTATTGTGCTGCAGAGGCAGAGGCAGGCCATGAATCTGATGTAGGATTCTATAAATTAGGCCCCAGTTCAGAGAAGCTCCATTTTTCATATTCTTTTAATTGGCTAGTTTATAAAATGACTTTTATGGCAAGCTGAGATCATCCACTACCACTACAAATAGACAAGTGTCAATTGTATTACAAATGTCCATTGTATTACAGTATTTAATACTGATTGGCTACAAGTTTGTTTTGGTACTGGGCCCGACTCAGTTTTCTAAAGCGTTAAAAAAATACACTAATGTCATATAGTCACATTCAGAAAAAAATATATTCGTGATCTACGTACGCTCGTTAGAAAAATGAACTCTAGAGAGGAGCACTTTGCTAAATATATGCACCATATAACATATTCATTATAATTTTTAGTGTCTTCAGTGTTTAATTTGTTTAAATAAATCCATCAAGTTTTTATGACAGGCACCATTTAAGCGTTTATATTAAAAAAAAACAGCAACAACAAAATACAATTTGTGGTATAATTATGTTACTGATACTTTATTATTATAAACTTCATTAAGTGTAATTTAAGCGTTTGTATACAAATCAATTAATTTTAACCTTCGATATTATAATAATGTAGTACCAACTGACTCACGTGTATATTTTAGAGCATTAGGCCCCGTTTACACTAGCGAGTTTTCGTTTTAAAACGCATAACTTTTGCTACGGTTACGCCTATTGTTTACACTACTCTGGCATTTTCGAGGTCGAAAACAGAGACTTTTGAAAATGCTGCAGACCCTGTTTTAGTTTGAAAACTCTGCGGTTGCATTTCAGTGTAAACGGCCAAAACGGAGACTTTTGAAAACGATTCCATGGCTGCCCACATTCGCTCTGCATATCCTTGATGACCGTGTAAACAATAACATCATGCTCATTGTTGTACCCATAGATATGTTTGGGTAGATTCCCCATTCGACCGCTCCAAGCACTTAGACACGTCTGCCATCTAAATAATAGGGTATCTACCTATCCATATCAATGGTTGTACCTGCATGAATGGTCATGTGACATGCGTTTTTGGTTCTGTAGTGTAGACGGAAATCGTTTCTGAAACGCAGAGGAAACGCCAGTGTAGACGAGGATAGTTTTCATTCTAAAACGCCATTTCAAAACAAAAACGCACTAGTGTAAACAAGGCTTTAGTTGAGAGATTTATTTTTCTTGAGAAAATTTGGCATGTACTGTACCTGATATATATCCAAAATAATCAATATTGAGTCACAAATCGAATTGAGTTGCAAGCTTGTGAGTCAGAATCGAATCGTGAAATTTGTGTCAAAACCCAGCCCTATAGTACAGTATTATGAATAGTACCTGAACAGTATCTTTCTCATATTAGAAGAAAACATTTGACTACACTATGTGTGCCAATGTTAAAGAAAGCTATTAAAAATCATTTATGTTATGCATGCATGCCTTGTGAACTATTAGCATAATGCAATTTCTCATCTCGATTTTCTTGTTCGATATCAGCAGACATTTTGCTAATGACGTTCTTATTATCTTGTATTGATCATGTGAGTGTTCAGACGCTCTGCTTTTATTCAATGTGGAGAGTCTCTCAGACATCTGTAACCTGACGCTGGAGGCCATTTTGTGCTTTTATCACATGACAGCAATAATTGGAACAAGGTTTCCACTTCTTCCACATCACGCACACACACACAGATGTCCAGTCGCGGATCATTAAGTCTGTAGAGCCGTGCTGCGGACCAGAATGGTCATGTGTAACCTACGGTTGTATTATGTATGTTTGAGTGTGTGTACACAATTAAATCATGTGCATTTGGTGTGTGTGTGTGTGTGTGTGAGAGAGAGAGTGAACATGAAATTATATTTTCCTGTTGGTGTCCATTTTGGTCTTCTTGTCCATGTCTCCTATGTATGTGTGTGTGTGTGAGTGTGATCTACAGGTGCACAGGTCCTGGTCTCCACGGAAAGGGAACATTAGCTCGGGGCCATGGACGCACAGTAAGAGAGTGTGTGTGTGTAAGAGTGAGAGCTGTTTCAAATGCAAATCACCTGCTCCACTTCAGACAATACAGCCCTCTATCAAAGCAGCTTGTAAAATATCAGCACCCTGTGGCTCCATTTATAAAACAGGCACCCCAAACAGGACCGAAGGAGAGAGGGGCCCCTCCACATAAGTCTGATGGGGTCAGACTTCCAGGACAAGCACGTCTAAGTGCCCTCTCCACGTCTGCTATTTAACACACGGGCCTTAATGAGAAAACCAAGCAAGCTGCATTAACGCAACACAAACGTAAATAACCACCACACACTAAGGAACACACAACACATGTGTGAGAGGAAGTGTGAGGGTTTTAACTTCCTCTGTATCTGATACAGCCCTGGCCACTGTCTGATATATCTGCATTGTGCTGCAGAGGCAGAGGCAGGCAATGAATCTGATGTAGGATTCTATAAATTAGGCCCCAGTTCAGAGAAGCTCCATTTTTCATATTCTTTTAATTGGCTAGTTTATAAAATGACTTTTATGGCAAGCTGAGATCATCCACTACCACTACAAATAGACAAGAGTCACTATTGCTGTTGCTTATATGCAGGGCTATGGATTTATAACTCCTAGAAGTAAATATTACATTTGTATTTCAGTGCAAAACTTGTCTAGCACTGTTTTGGCTATGGACACGATACCACAAATCATTCAGCCTTTTGAGGAGATGTTAGTGCTGTTAGTGATCTTAAAGGGGACTTATCATTTAAAAAATGACTTTTCCAATTTTTAAAGCCTTAAACACACTGCACGATTTTCGGCTGTCCCAGACGAAAGATTGGCATCGTGAAACAATCGTGGCGATTTCTGTGATCGTGGCTCCTATTCGGTGCTCTTATGTCGCACAGTGAGAGAGGTTCAAAGACGGCCGTTGTCACAGTCTTGTGACCAAAGATAGCCTACGATACAGCATGATGATCACACAGTGTGTTTGCTGGTACAATCCACGTTTAAATCGTTTTAAAATGCAACATGATGCTAAAACGTAAAACTGCTTACCTCAAGCTCTTATCTCTTCCTCTTTCACTGCTTCCACTTTTTTTCAGCACACATAAAAACTACAACTGCTAAAGTGTGATTTATCATGCTCTTTTTGTTTAACACTAGCGCATGCTGATGACGTTTTATTCTTCTATAGAAACGTGGATCATATCGTACGAGTCAATAGGTGTCATCATCGTATAGTCTACACACACATTATAGCCAAGTTTATTAGATCCATGTCGCACAGTGTGACATGCAATGATCTTATAGGATTGCTAAAATCGTGCAGTTGGGAAAATGTGAAAAAGAACAACCCAGCAATTTTTAATTTTTATTTCTTTCTCTGCAAGTTTGCACCCATGGTGCTGCCATTGTGTTTTTGCAAACAGTGTACCAGTTCTAAGGCCATGGCAAAAGTTACTAACTGTTCTGTCTTTGGCTGCATTGACGACCACAGAACACTATTTAGAGTCCCAGCCTCAGAGGAGATGAGAGCAGTGGATTTATTGATTTATTTACTGTATATTATGCTGCTGCCACACAGATCTAATATAAATATGATTTCTTTCGTAGCTGTTTACCTTCACAGACATAACCGACTGTGTGTGTTTTTGTATTTAACAGTTTAAGCGCAATAAGACATGAAAGAGAAGTCTTTAGTTTAGTACTCACATGCCGTGTGACAGCCGCTTTCTGTGCGTGTGCTTCGGATGCGTGTGCTCAGAAAACCCTATATCAGAAGTTTAAACTAATATGGCTTTAAAACACATGATTTCAGCACGATAGACATGATACTCAAAACCAAACAGATGTTTTTTAGCAGAGTATCTGAGGAACAAGCTGTAAAGGCACAGCTCTTTTCTGGAAAAGAGGGCGGGGAGCAGCAGCTCATTTCATCAACAAACAGAGTGTTTCTGCTTCCACTCAAAACAGGCATTTTCAAAATGATATAATAAATTATCTGTGGGGTATTTTGAGCGGAAACTTCACAGACACATCCAGGGGACACCTGAGACTTATATTACATCTGGTAAAAAGGGGCATAATAGGTGCCCTTTAAGATTTTGCCTGGTGAAAAAAAAAAATCTCATAGAGTAACAATGAGTAAGAGATTCAAGCCAGAATATGATAGAGACTTGAGTGTGGACTCTTTGCAACCACTTATCCATCTCTCTGGTAACCACCCAGCACAACTTAGCAATTACATAGCAACTACTTAGAACACCTTAACAACTACATAACTACCTGACAACCACCTAGAAAACCCTAGCAACTGCATAACTCCCTGGCAACCACCTAGAACACCCTAGCAACTAGATAACTCACTGGCAACCACATAGAACACCCTAGCAGCAGCATAATAACTTCTTGGCAACTACCTAGAAGACTCTAGCAACAGCATATCCCCTTGGCAACCAACTAGAATACCCTAGCAACTGCATAACTCCCTGTCAACCACATAGAGCAACCCTAGCAACCACATAACAACTTTTTGGCAACTATCCAGGACTGTGGTGGCCAGTTTTGCTTAGTAAAGCACAGCTAACAGTTTTCTTCATGTAGTTTAGATATATATTGTGAATGTGAATCTACATGTGCCTTAGTGAAATTTTGTAAGTCTACGATGTAGCTGCAACTGTTTTTCCCCTATTGTGAATATTTCTGACCTGAGTCAGTCATTGGAGAGCAGTCTTTCAAATACAACATTACCATTCACAGCTGAATGTGACTATTTTGGCATCCACTTACAGAACTTTCTTTTGTCCAATGTGACAAATCTGTTGTATGGCAAACCTATCTATAGTTCAGAAACGAGAGCTTACACAATAGGCCGATGATTCAGTGGCACTGATGATGGGTGACAGTAGTTTTGGCACGTATTGTTTTAGACATAAAAAACTGTCAGGGGCTGTGAGCATGTGCAGTCTGTTTTACAATGCTAACAGAGCTCTCACATTGTAAACACTTACTGGGAAGCCGTTCAGACACTTGACTGTGTGTTAGACTCATTGGCGGAGCCAGCATGCTGAAATGTTATCTTCTTAGTAAAGAGCCCCAGCGGACAGCCTCCTCTAGATACACATTATGTGTTTTTATGTGTCAGATCGCGTATGACCCCCCCACAGCACATTATCAGCCATTAGTGGGAGGAAACGGCACCTCTGAGGGGGGAGTTTTTGCCAGCGGTCTGATCATGTTGACTGATTTTGATTAGGTCATGTTAGGAGCATTAGTCTGAGAGAATGAGAAAATGTGTTGGGAGGGATGGAGGGCTGTGGGGTTATTTATACATCAGGCCCCTGAAGTGCATGTAATGGCAGCTCAGAGATGACAGGCTTTCCCATGCAGGCCTGGGAGAGGAAGTGCCGGACCGTTGATGGAGGAAGCATATGCTCTTCCCGCAGTCCCCTGACCTTAGTATGGAGCTATCAAAGCTGTCAGAAAACACCTGTCAGAATCTTAAAATATTATTTAAAGGCAACATGGAATCAAAATGACTTCTGTTTAATGTTTTAATATGCACATTCCTGATCTTAGAGATCACTTTTCACAATCCAACCAAATCCCAGAGGATAAAATCAAATCCTTCATATTTTTCTCATTGAATCTCGTTTCTCAAAAGAAATTAAGGTTTTTGAGGAAAACATTCCAGGATTTCCCGCATTTGTGGTTAAACAGTATATAAATTGTATTTTTTTTTTTTTAGAAAATGGCCAATTGTTTTGCTTGATAAGACCCTTATTCCTCAGCTGGGATTGTATAGAGCCCATTGAAACTGCAATTTGGACCCTCAACCCGCTGATCCCATTGAAGTCCACTATATGGAGAAAAATCCTGGAATGTTTTCCTCAAAAACCTTAATTTCTTTGCGACTGAAGAAAGAAAGACATGAACATCTTGGATGACACAGGGTGAGTAAATCATCAGGAATTTTTTATTCTGGAAGTGAACTTATCCTTTAACTGAATAACTAGGTTTAAGTATTAAAGTGGAGCAGAAAACATTTGCCAGCAATTGCTACATTCATGGCAAATCAGGCAGATAAAGTGTTGCATGACATGCCCTCATCCTCAGCAATTTTGGACAAAATGACCAAAAGGCATAAAAATGCTTCATCATCTCTGCTGTTAAGATATCGTAACTGGCCTCAGTTTCTTCCTGAATCAAGCAGTTTGTGAGTCACATTGGACGACGGCCACTTGTTACTCTCGACTCTGCTCAGGCATTAAAAAAGTCACGGTCTAAGTATCAGACAGCAAATGTACCATTTATAATCAGTTATTTTAAGTGTACAACACTTTAGTTTGCAGCAAAGCATGCTTAGGTTCTCAGGGAATCATTTGGGATATGAAACACTTGATTACATTTCATTTTGTGGCCAAAAAAGAAAACAAAAATGCATATTGGTAATTGGAAATTAGCTGAACGCTAAACCTAAATTAAAAGCAATTATAATATCCATTTGTAAAAAACTAAAAACAAGCTCTGCTAGACAGGTCTTGCTCATATATATTAGTACGTGATTAGTATTTTACATATTTGTGCGTGTCTCATTGTAATTGTCTTCTAGTAGCAGTAACAGAGCAACATCTCTCGGGTCAGTGATTTAATAAAGAATGAAACTAATTAGAGACATGCTTAGAGCAATGTCTATTTCATGACTAATGCACAAGGGGATAATTTCAAACCATAGTGCTCTTAGGCTGCCGATCTGGACGCTTTCCTGACAGTAATGGCCTAGTCGTGATATTCAACAGCAGAGCGACTGTTTCTGAGCTGTAAAACTCTGAGCTGCACATGCACTTCCCTAAGGCAATGGCTTTCAAAGGGGGAACTGTGAAACAATTAGACATTTAAACAAAAAAAGTTAAAATGGACCTGACCCAGCCGTTTGGTTTGATGCTTTCTTGTGGAGGATGTACTCTGAGTCATGGATAAAAACAGCAGGAATTTCAACAAAGTTTATGTAAAAAGAAAGGATTTTTGTAGCGTTTATATGTTGGTCCTGGCTTTGGTTTGGTACTGGTCTAGCTGAACTTCTCATTGTTTCTCTGTGAGTTCAGAAAGCACTGCTGTTGTGTTCATGATGTAAAAATAGAGTATAGCTTGAGCTGTGTGTGAAATGAACCAAGTGAACAGCAGTCTCAAGCCAAGCCTGAAGAGAAAGCACTTTGTTTCTTTCAACATCCCCTGAAATCCACTTCAGTTTGGAAACAAAAAGATAAAGATAAAGCAGAGACGGAGGAAATGTCACTCTCTCTGCACCCCTCCACAGAACGGTTAAAAGACGAGCCTTTTGTGGTTT
Organism: Spinibarbus caldwelli; assembly: GCA_039654775.1. Taxonomy (NCBI): domain Eukaryota; kingdom Metazoa; phylum Chordata; class Actinopteri; order Cypriniformes; family Cyprinidae; genus Spinibarbus; species Spinibarbus caldwelli. The sequence continues at coordinate 25,666,975 of CM077244.1, forward strand.
CTGCCGAGCTAAATTTAAGCGCGTGGTTTAACAGGTTAGCATCAGCAGCTGTATGTGTTTTCGCTTTTGAAATTGTGGAAATGTTTAGTTCATTGAGGAAGACATGCTTATAAAAGGATGAAAAGTACTGACATTTGGAGAGTTTTTTTTATGGTTGCTTGGATTTACAAGGTACATTTGGCATCGTTAGGTTTTATTGGGGTTATGCCTATAAACTTGCACCTGTCAGACGACTGATGTGGATTATTTTAAAGGCAACACCAGTGCTGACATGAACTGTGTGCATGGAAGAATGTGTCTGGTAACGCTAGAGGAAGTATATTAAAATTTCAAGGGGCCAGGAGCACATTTTTCGAAATGTGTGGAACAATCACAAACAATTTGATTTATAGCAGTACACATTGAAGTTAACCCACATTTAATTACTGCATTAATTATCAGTAAGATTTTATAAATACTGCATTAAAAAACCAATAGTCCATGTGACCTAGGAATGGAAACCTGCTTCTGACTAAAAATGAAACAGTGAGATAAATTTTAATATTAGATTTAATGTTGAAAGTTGTAAGAAATAAAACTGCAATTATGAGAAATGGTTGCAACTGTGAGAAATACATTTGCAGTTGTTGGAAATAAAGTTTCATTTACCGGAAATTCTCACAATTGGGAGAAATAATGGCAATTATGAAAAATAAATTGCGATTGCTAGAAAGTCACAGCTATGAATTTAGCAACGAGTTGCATTTGTGATAAAAAAAGAAAGTTTCGAAAGATAAATGCAATTACAAGAAATAAACGAAAGTAAGTCTCATCTATTAGAAATAAGGACTCGATTATGAGAGATAGGCAAAATTGTTCTACATGAAATCACATGTACATGCACATGTACAAAAGTCATTTATGAAAAATAAAGACTTGGTTATGAGAAATAGACAAAATTCTCCAATGTAATGACACAGTTACAAAAATAATGATCAAATAAATATTCAATTACAAACACTCAATTACTCAATAAATAAAGTTGTAATTTTGAAAAATAACTGAAATGACATGAAATAAAGATGCGGCTGTATGATTAAAAAGTCACAATTACAAAAAAAATAAGTCTCATTAATGAGAAATAAAGACTTGTTAGATATAAAGTCACAATTAAAAAATAAGTCTAGTTTATGAGAAATGAAAATTCAGTTACGAGAAATTTTACGATATAAAGTCACAATTACAAAAAAAAAAAATAAATGATCAAATAAAGTCTCAATTATGAGAAACAAAGTTGTAATTTTAAAATATAGCTTTGCAATTACAAGAAATAAAGGTGCAACTGTACAATATACCCCCGGTTTCACAGACAAGGCTTAAGCCTAGTCCTAGACTAAAATGTAAGTCTTAGCTGTTTCAACTGAAATAAACTCGCACTGACTGATCTTAAAATATATCACTGCCTTTGTTTTGTCTCAAGATGCACACAAGTAATGTTTTTTTCTAAGCATGTTAATAAAAATTACTTAAATGTACTAATTGAACTATGGCCTAATCCTGGTTTAGTCTAAGCCCTGTCTGTGAAACTGGGCCATAAAGTCATAATTACAAAAATAAGTCTTATTTATAGAAATAAAGACAGTTGTTTGATATAAAGTCACAATTACAAAAAAAGTCAATCTTAAAATAAGACTCAGAGAAACAAAGTTACGGTTACAGTTGAAATACAATTGTGTTATGAAGTTATAATTACAAAAATAATTTCATTTATGAGAAATAAAAACTCAGTTAAAAGAAAGAAATAAAGTTGTAATTGTTAAATATAACTTCACAATTATGAAAAATAATGTTGCAATTGTAAGACATGAAGTCACAAAGAAATAGGTCTCATTCATGAGAAATTCACACAGTTATGAGAAATATGTGAGTTGTTCCATTACAAATGTGTTTTAGACAAAGTCTAAGGAAGAGAACTGAGAAAGAAAGAAACAGTCTACAGGACATTGACTGGGCAAAAAGAGCAGGCTCCAGCATGCATGAAAACCACAAGTGTGCCTCTCAATACCTCGCATTTACACACACAGACACATGCTCACGCTCACAATCAGGCATTGTGGTTTTAACTGAACTAACAGTGGCTTGCCTCTGACATTAACCATTTACGCTGGCATGCAGTCATCTGGTACAGTGATCATGTCATGTGACGTGAAATCACCCTCAGCTCTTCTTTTCTGTTTGTGTTATTTTTATTCCCTCGTAGCTGTCGGCAAACAAGCCGGTCTTTGTTGCTGTTTTGCACCAGAGACACTCAGACTCCCAAAGCATCACCAAAATCCTCCTTTGCAACCAGCGGCTCGGGGCTAAATTCCTCATGGTGGCACCTACTGAATAGAGCAGCTTAATTGTGGCCCTGATCAATATGTCAGTTTGATTTTATGGAGTCTACTAGATGCTTCTGAAGGCCTTGTTCTGTGTGCAGATGGATAAGAGGAACCCGATTAGCATTAATATCCTCCCTTTCGTTCTCTGGTGTTTCAGACAGTCAGCGTAAGAGGGTTTCTGTCTTTTATTAGCTAAAATTTAACATTAAACGCTTTATTTCCTATAGAGGAAGCAATCACAGGCTCAACTCGTGCTAGCTGTCCATGTCTGAGCCTTTTTTTGAAACACATTGTTTATTGTTGTTGAGCCTACCAGAAATAATCCCAATTTAATGGTCGCTTTTTCGAGTGATGTATTGATTGCTTTTTTTATCCTCTCTCTCTTCCTGAATGAAACCGATACACTCACACAGTTGTTTCTGGCAGTCATCTGTGATCGTGCGCCAGCGGAGTTGCTGTTGACGTGCAATCAACACGGTGTTTGGAGTGTTATCACAGCTCTCGTCTGTTATGACGCAGACGAAGGGGAGCCGAGATATCCATCTCTGTCCATCTGGAGATCAGGATCAAATATCCCTGCTATGCTAAGAATACTTTACTTACAAAAATTTACCATGTCATCTGCAAAAATTCAATAGTGAGTACAGCTATTTTTACTACAGTTAAAGCATCAGATTTCCCTCCCTACCCCCAATTGTTAATTTTTATATTTAACCTAAAATTTGTTAAAACATTCTCTTTATTTTTATGTTTATTTTAATTTTAGGGATTTTTTTATTCATTTTGTTATGTGCTTGTCATTTTTATTATTTTTTTAAAAATCTATATTATTATTTAAGTGTCATGTATTTTTATTTCAGTTTTAGTTTTAGATCAATTTTAGTTTTATTTATTTCTGTTTACTAATTATAGGTCTTTGACATGCATAATTTTGCTTAGTTTATATTTATTTTAAATTTAGTGTCTTTTTAAATACATTAGTGCGTTTGTCATTTTATCATTAATTTTTTATATATTTAATTAGTTTTATTTATTTCTGTTTATTAATTTTAGATCTTCAACATGTATAATTTTTGTTTATTTTTTTCATCTTTCATATTTATATTTCATTTTATTTCAGCTAAATTTTAGAGTTTAGTTAACAATCATAACCCAGATTGGTAAAACATAGTAAATATGATCAAATGCAAGGTTATAAAAACAAATTCTTTATGGTTCCTTAATAATTGGCTTTGTGAACTAAAATTCATTTAAAAGTTTTATTTGAAAATAGATCCTATCATTCCAGACACATGCAGTGAGAATCACTCATTTCTGTATAACATTCATTTTCGCATGTTTTAGTTAATTCTATGTTGCTGTAATCACAAAAAATAGGATAGCTAAGGTTAAAATTACAAGTTATACTTTTAAACAATTATACACCATTTAGATATCACATGACAACATGCATTTGTTGATGTCATTCTGAATACTGATGTGACCAGTTACTAGGTCGCAACTTGGTGGGATGACTTGGGTCGTCATAAAAATGACAATTCAAGACAAGTTTGAGTGACAATTAAAGTGACAATTAAAAGAGTGATAGCGCAAATAGTAGTAAGAGTTCATTTCATAAAAAAAGTAACTATTTGTATTGTAATTTAAATATTATTTCTGCCTTTCCAAGACATTATTGACATGGAATAGTGTCAACTGTTTAAGTGCAAACACTCACACAACAAACTGGATGAACTGAATTTTTCTAAAGAAACCGAGGTCAGGGGTCACTAAACACTCGTAGGCATATTAGCTACTTATGATACATTATAACTGAGTTTCCATGACAACAAGCACTGTTTTACTGTTTGTGGCCAAAATAACACACTAATGCAGTTTGAATGAGTTAAGAGCAAAATGATTCACCTGATACACTATAGACCCCACCAGTCTTAATTACATTGTACAGTCACGATCAGACAACTCGGTGTTCCTGGTCGTGCCCGAAACTCACCAGATTAACTGATAAACTCATCTTGTCATTACTATGCAGTCCGGAGAGAAGAATCAATTTTCAGCCGAGTACAGCAGTAGATTATAGAGGTCTTTTGTTGAAAGAAGAGCTTGCAGTGTGATTGCCCACAGGGCTCGTGAGTGTATTTTTCTCTTTATAGCTCATGTGCTGCTGTGGCCTTTGTGTCAAGACCTAATGTCCAGTAGAGATCATTCCAAGTATATAATGTGGCCTTTCAACCACTAAAAACTACTACACAAAGAAAAATAACTTGGTGTGATTCTTGGATTATCTTGTACATGTCTAACCACACAATCTGTATGATGGCAGATAGTGACAGGAATTTGGAAGAAAATGTTCTAGTTATGAAAGAAGTCACAATGCACAAAAAAGTGAGATTTCTTTGGTGAAAAGGATCTGCATGTACAATTTGAGTCTTGTTTTCCTCTCAGCATGCAAAGTTATTAACGGGTTCTTTTAGATTTCATTTGATCTAAATTCCCACAATTTTTACTGATGTACTTATTTATCCACTGCTGACAGAAACCAGTAAGAGAGAGAAAAACAGAGAGAGAAGGAACTTAGGATGGTGGGGGGGTGTATCTTTTATGATCACACATCCTGTAGCTGCCCATTAAAGCTGTGGCATTTTTACTGTCTCATTTTGCTTAAACAGTCTCTAATATAAGGAGGCCGACAAACCCTCCCTTTATTTCCTCTGTCTGCTTCCACCTACTCTTTGTAGTTCTCTTTTTTTGAGCTGGAAACTCTCTCTCCCTGGTTGGTGATGTGAGAACAAACCAGGGCCACTGAGGTGCATCCTATTGATCACAGCAAGCTGAGAGGGAAGCAAATAAAAACATCCTGGAGGAAAGAGAGAGCAGAGCATTTTGATCATCTTTTGTTGTTGTTGTTGTTGTTATTTTTCCACTTGTACACTTCGATTCCACAGACAGACTTGTACCATAGTGTCCCCCAGTCAAGCTCGATCCTGCTCCTGAACGTCCAGAAACAAAACTGGATTAAACACTTCAGTGCCCTCAGACAGAGCCCTGAGATCTATTGGAAAAACATAGCTGTGTAGCTGAGGCTTGGTGGTTAACTCATGTGCTTTGACATTGACCCTTGTTGCCCACTGGTTGGCTCAGGTTCTAGTCAGGCTCATGTCAAACCTTGATCCTATTCCCCGCTCTGCTCCTTGTCATTTCCTATCTTCTCTCTACCATAAAATGTTGCAAAAACTCCAAAAATAAAATAAAAATACATTTTTACACTTTTACACTGAAAATCAAGTGGTTCCCAATCAGGTTCTGGGAGGTTAGAACAGGACATTTCTAGGTGATTGCTAAGGTATTCCGAGGCCCATGTTATTTAAGGCCCAGACACACCAAACTGACATCAAACACTTAAAGTGCCCCTATTATGCCATTTGCATGCATGTGTAATGTAGCTGTATGTGAATGTAAACGATCTGCAAAGTTGTAAAGCCGAACGTGCATAATAAATAATGTTATTAAGTCATCAGTAATTCGAATCCCACTTCTATGACGGATACACATCATGGGGTAACACATTTGTATAATACCTCAAACACTGTAGCTTGTTTGTGTGGTTAACATCATGTTGAGAAGACGCTGTGTCCTACGCTGTGAAAGTAAATATGTTTTATTTTCACATCCGAAAGATGAGGCTGCAAAGAATCAGTGGTTTAAATGTTTTTTTCTACTCTACCACAGCAGTACAACCCCAATATTTTTTTGCGTTCCTGTCATTTTACTGATGACTGCTTCTCTAATGTTGGGGAGTTCAACGCGGGATTTGCAAAACGCTTGCTCTTGAAAGATGGCTCATTACACAGTTATTTGGACCAGCTGGTTGAACTGAATCACAACCTGTAAGTATGATAAATAATAGATGTTTATATTTTCTATCGAGCGTTCAAAATACAGAACTATGGCAATGGGCCTATCGTTTCCGACGCGCTGTACGCGGTAAGACCAATCACAACAGACTGGGCCATCTGACTAATCAGAGCAGAGTAGGCTCTGAGAGAATGAATGTTAGAACTGCTTCGAACAAATCATTTGAGAATTGTTGGAAAATGAGATTATATTAAATGCATATTTTGAGAAAACAATAGCGTTTTTTGACCTTGCATGCATGTAAACCCATTGTAGGAGAGTCCCAAAACAATATTAGGAACCTAAAGGGGCACTTTAATGGCGATGAAAACAAACTATGATTTTACCTCACATCACCTACATCTGGGCAAAAATGTTTTGCTTGAACACACCGGCCAACCAGCACATATGTTCTGCACCTGCCTGAGAAGAAATAACTCTCCATAGCAGCAGGTGGCAGTAGGCTGTTTTCATCATTTAAAAAGAGAAACCAGAACTAGATCTGTGGATATACAAATGAACGACCAACCAGCATGTACATTCTGCGTATTCGTGAAAAGAGACAAATATCCATACCTGTAGGTGGCAGAAATCTCTATTCTGTATTCAAAAATGGAGACCGGAACAAGGACTGTGGATAATACAAAACCAACAGCCACATACTTTCTACGTCTGTGTGAGAAGAAATAACTCTCCATATTAGCAGGTGGCAGTAGAATAAATTTGTTTTTCAAAAAGGAAAACCAGAAGAGCTAGGACTGCAGAGGTACAACAGGTGTGTTAGACTTGAAGCGGCACTGTGCAGACTGATCGGTGTGTGACATCAAAGTACCATGAGAGAAATTAGAGAGCAGACAGCTTCTTATGCATTTTAGAATCGCCGTTGTGGTACTTTGATCTCATACACCAATTGGTCTGTGCTGCGTCGCTTCAAGTCAAACACACCTGTTGAGAAAAGCCTTCTATGTTGCCCTCTTGACTTCATTGCTTTGACCAACTAGTAGTTCACCAAGAGATAATCAATATTAATTTTCCTATTTCAGATTGGGGTAATCTACCTTTTTGTAACTGACTTTAAACAGTTATGACAAGTCTTGAAGAAAACTTTTCAACTTTTCAAGACTAGTCTAAGCAGTTTATGCAACCAGACTCTGGTTTGCTAAGCTGAACAGCTAATCAGAGTGATCTCTCTTGATTCAACATGCTTAATCAGCCAAAAAGCCGCCAATGGGAGTCTGACTAGTGCCAGTGGTGCCAGCAAAACCTAGGCAGAGAGATGTTCAATGATGGCCCAACATTGGCCGAGCATCAGCTTGGTGTGTCACAGACAACTCACTAGAGCCCATCTCATTCTGGTCTCTAGATATTCGTGAGTCCCTCCTTTAGTATGTGTCTAAAGGATTTTTCACCTTTTTTTTATGTCCGCCAGGCCATTCCAATCACTTAGAAAAGTCAAAGCGCACTTCTCCTCAACAAGCCGCATGATTTGGAGTTTCATTGATGTCTGTAGCACAAATGGAGTTTAATGCTTAGGGTTGAGGGTTCGTTTAGTATGACAACAGAGAGGGATTCACTCTATATCCAGGAGCAAAGCTCTCAGGTAGACAGAGATTCTCCCAATCATGGAGACGGGACGCGCTGAGCCCAGGGAGATTAAACGTATCTCAATGTCGAACAGACCTTGTAACCCTGAGGCGATTGTGTTTCACCCCAGGAGGGCGAGAGCTCAGAGTGAGAGCAAGAGATTGGGATGTTCCTAGACAGACGGTTCTCATGTCCAGTGGCAGGGAAGCCGGGACTTTCTCGCTCTCTCGTTGTCTGGATCACCTCCTGCCCAGACCTGGAGCAGGGGAAGGGGTGGAGCAGCCGGCTTTTAGCACTTGTTTCAACAGTGTGATAATTTTACCTACAGTCAGGACACAGATGCAGAGACAAAGGGAGGTGGGGGCTGAGGGACGTGTGTGCCTGGGGTAGGAGGGGGAGGGGGGGGGTAATGGGGTAGTATTGGCTTATTGACTTGCCCTCACAGCTGGCAGGCTTCAGATGAAAAGGGATGTTCCTCAAGTGCTGACTGCACATCAGAAGAGAGGCTAAAGGAAACAAAGGAAGTCCGATGTTCCTCCCAGCACATAGAGCCCCCCCATCAATACACACCCACACCCACCCAAAGGGCCTTTCCACCCTCTCAACAACACTTGCCTCAAGTAGAGAAGGTCCTGATGGAGAATGATCCCACATGAATTCCAAATTGTTATATACATAAAAGCATGTGCTATATACATAAAAACATCAAACCATCTAATGATTTGAATTTGAATTTGGCTTCCTTTACACTACACTGTGAAGGTTTCACATAAATCACATATGAAGTGTCATATGTAGTGACACAAAAAGGCCAAATATCATTTCATCAGATGATAACTTAAGGCCTGGGCTTTGGAGGATGGATGGATGGATAAAGTCCTGGATATACTGGATGGTTTTCTGCTGTGCAAGCCTTTCATAGTATACTTGTGAAAAACATGGACCGTGTGCACTTAGCCAATAGTGAACTCTGCTGATGACAAAAAAAAACAAAAAAACAAACAAACAAACAAAAAAACACACACTTTTATCGAACAAGACGACTTACTTTTGTGAGCCATTTTTGCAGTGACTTTTAGTTGGTGTTATGGTGATTTTTAGTAGATGAAGTATGCAATATGATCAACTAATGTTTGACAACCACCAAGTGTCACAAAGCTTTTTGTCTTTTAATCGGTATGATATTAAATGGTATTTTCATTAAATATTTCGTTTCAAAAATGTTTAAATAAATGCCACATAGTTAAATATTTTGTAATACAGTGCAAAGACAGCCTAAGATGAAAGTTTGTCTAAAGATGCAGTAATATAAACAACATTTTTGGGAAACAAATCATTTGCTTGAAAGTAACATTTTTGACAATATATTGGTGTGTTTTATCATCGTTACTATTATATTTTAAACTAAATAGAGTGAAAGAAGCATACATTTTCAAAAAGTTGTAACAGAGATAAGAACCATTACAAGTAGGCTTTGCTTTTAGTTTTGTCACATTACAGCATGCCAGAAATGTTTGCTGTGCACACTGTATCAAAGCTGCTGGCTGCTGCATTAGCTATCTACTGTAAAGACACTTCTAGTCGAGGCTGCAATGTTCAGTGTAAGACACAAGAAACAATATTGTGTGTATTTCCACTGAAAGGATTTATTATTCCACCTTTAGCTGTGAGGAATGATTCTCATTAACTGCCAACAAAACGCTGCTCGTCTTTAACTGTACAAAAATGTTCCACTGTGTCTCTTGAAAGCCCTTTCTCCCATTTGACTGTTGATTTATTGAGTTTACCTTTTCCGCCATGAATTTTAATGCTGATCTGCCCTGGTTTCAAAGCTTTGTCATCAATATTTAAACTTCAATATAAACTTCACAATCACTGACAAATTGTCATGAGATTTCCGCATTTTTTGACAGATTCATTAAAATGTATCAAATAATCTGACATAAATCAGACTCAACCCCTTCAGCCTCTAGAGGAAGGGTTAAACGTTTATCTTGAATAGCTCCCACTCCACACACAGACTCTGTTCTGTTGTTTTTAATGATAGCAGGTCTGATTACAACAGAGCACCGGGGAACAACAGCCACGTAAATCAGCCCCCCAATGTGCTGCCTGTCTGTCTGGAGCGCTGTGAGAGCCGTCCTGCTCCATAATCAAAGCAGCTACACTCTTACCGCAACTTGGCTCTCTGGGGGAAATCAGTAATCATGCGTACCCTCCACGGCACTAGCCTTCTCTCTGTGTGGAGCAACCCAGTGAAACACATTTCTCCTGTTCAACACACAAAGCTAATAGGCAGGTGAGATGGGGCTGTCTGAAAACAGAAACAAGAGTTAGCTAATGGTATGTTTCTGTTTCCAAATCAGTACTATGGTAGAAAGATGATGGCTTTCATTATTGTATGTAGTGTTTAGACATATGTGCATAGTTCAGACTATACAATATGAATGGAAGAGCCATGTTTGAAGCCACTGTAATATATCAGAAAAAAAGCACACCATGGCTTTGGTAAAATTATAAATAAATTCTATATTTTATGGTAATACTTTTATATATTTACTGTATATTAAATTTCTGCTGAACTATATTAAATGGTCGAAGAATTGTTTATTGTTAGTACTAGTAGAATTTTTCAATAGGAAATAAATATCCATACATGATATATCTTGAAGAAAGAATTCTTCTAGATGAGATTAGTTGGAATATAGTAGTTATTATATTTTAAATTTTTTATTTAATTTTGTGTTTGTGATTATAATTATTTTTTTGTTTATCTTTACCTTAAATTCATTTAGATTTCAGTTTTAATTCTAATAATTTTACTTCAACATTTCAGTTTTTCATTTAATATTTAAATTAGATTTTATTTATTTTATTTACATTACCATTTTTAAGTTATATTTTAGTTAACAATATCAATACTAGTAAAATGTTTAGAATTTTTCAATAGGAAATAAAATATCCATAAACAAAATATCTTCAAGAAATGATTCTCCTAGTCAAAATCGAGATTAGTTGGAAGAGAGAAACAAAATTAAATTCATTTTTTTTAAATTAGATTTTATTTAATTTATATACATTACCAAAAAATTTTATGTTGTATTTTTAGTTAACAATATCAACCCTACTCAACAGTCTCCAATTGTGCTCAAAATAGATCTAAGTCTAGACTCAAAAGTCTGATATCTTTATATGGGTGCAAACATTTTTCATAATTTAGTCTGGACGTATCTATTTTATAACTCTATTGTCTTACTATTTGCTGGTAAATATCAGTTTGCAAACTAATTAAATATAAACAGACTGAAAGGGGAGTCCCGTTAAAGCTTCATTCAAGATGTACATTCTAGCAGTGGAGCTTTATGCCAAAGAGCATTGTTTGGATCTGTTTTCATGGCTAAAGCATAGGGGTCAAAGGTCATGGGCAGTGACCTCCTGCTCTTTAGCACTGCCAAATCCCATCATTCCACAGCAGCCAAATGGGAGGATCTGTCATTAGGCTGTAGTCACATATTAATCAAACACCTTTTTTTCATGATTACATTCCCACACACAGGATTTAGTTAATGAATTACTACCTAATCTCACCTATCATGTGCAGTTTAGTTTTGTTGTTGTGTGCTGTCACAAATCCTTATAAAACTAAACACTCTCAGTCCACCAAGCAGAGTAAGAATCGACCTTCGTGCTCACCACTGTGACCTGCTGTTGAGGAGCTGAAATCCAAGTTAATTAGCCTATTAAGCTATCAGGATGTTTGTATTTAGAGGCTCGGGCGGGACGGATGGCTCTCTGCTTGTATACTTTAATAGGGTCTGGCTGGGCAGAGACCTCGACACTCTAGGCGTGGCTGAAGGAGGGGCGTTGGGGCTCAGGTATGTACAGGTCACCTCCCTGCATATGAGAGAGCGTGCTCCTGAAGACCCCTCTTACCGCTTGTAGTCTGAACACCATCTACGCACCATTAGTGACCCATACGCTACAAGATGGGAGGAGGGACAGAGGGAGTGAGAAAAACAAACTAGATTAATACAGTTTCTGAGGAAAATATTAGCTGTGCAATACTGCCTGGTGCAGTGTTGTTAGTTGGAGGTGTTTACATGGTTGTTAGGATGTTTGCCATGGTGTTGTTGGCAAGGGTGTTCTGCATGACTGGTAGGTGGTTGCTAGAGTGCTCTGACCCAAGTCACCCCAAGTTTCTATAATGTTTTGGTTCTTTGAAATGGTAAAAATCTCACTATGAAATAACAGGATTTAAAAAAGGATAATTTTGTTTAAAGAAAAGCAGATTTTCAGGATGAGTAAGATTTCTTGTATTGTGACATTTATTTTCCTGACAGTTAAGCACAAGAAAGAGTCTTGGCATTACCTCAAACACTGTTCTTTTTTGTTTTATAAAAATATCCAGATGAAGACCTCTGACCCTGACATCTTTATGTACGTTGCCTTGAACGTAGCTCGCGCTGGTTCCGCAACCTCTGGGACCCCATCATTCTCTAGCATTTTCTCTCTGACATTGGCTTTTCTCTCTCTATTGAGTCTTCTTTCACACTTTTCCTCTATATTTACTCCTCCATTGTTTTTTATATCCTTTATATCAGTCTAGTTTAATACAGACCCGCTTCCTTGACGCTCAGTAGGTCAATGTGTTGTATTTTTCTATGCTATGTTCTCCGATAGCTACCCTGAAATTGCATAGAGAGCTGAGATGCAAGGCCATGAAGTGAGAGTATCTCACTGGATCTGACAGGAAATTCATTTTGACTGTTTTTATAGGAAAGAAGCAGGCAAACACAAAGCTGGAATTTCCTTTATAGTCCAACGAAACCCAAATATTAGTGTGTAACGGTGTTAATTTGAAAGAAGTGCCAGTGAAGTTGACTCATGCAGGATTTGAGAGGTCCTTAATGCTTGGATTTATAAAAGCATTAAATCATATTATCCCTCACTGTCTGCATGACAAAAGTCATCACATGCCTCTCAGTTGAGATAATTCTACAGGTTTATTGACTCTTTCTTTCTGTCTTGGTCTAATACGGATTTCTGTCAGTTCTCTAGTGCAGATGAAGCATGCAACAGTGTTGACAGCCAGTGTTGGGAAAAGTTACTTTTAAAAGTATTGCATTACAGTAGTGCCTTACTCCTTAAAAAGTAACTAATTGCATTACTTCTTTGGAAAGTAATGGATTACATTACTTTTGTGTTACTTTTTGTCACCTGGGCTAGGCTTGCTTATTTGTTTTTAACAACAAAAAACCTAAAAGGTATATTTTTGGCAACTTTAAAGGTTCTTTCACACCATAAGTGAAATTGCTAAAGAAGTGCCTCTGCACCTCATTCCCAATTTCTCTCTACACAGGGAAACTTGCATTACTTATTTGAAAAAGTAACAGATATTTTGTTGTAATTTTAAAAGTAATGCATTACTTTACTTAAAAAGTTAATTGAAAAAAAGTAATCTGACTGCATAACTCACGTTACTGTTGACAGCCTTATATTGCTTTACTGTCAGCATTAACACGTTTTTCTCATTTGCGTTTGCAGATGGATTCCTGCACAGTAGATGCCAACCTCTGTGTTTGACAAGGTGGCATTGTTCCATTGCAACTTCTTTCTAGTTTCAAGATACACGGTTGAATTTCATACCCTCTCCATTCTTATGATCTTCATGTCATCCAATGACGACTGTTTACTCTTCAAGGAACTCTAATCCAATTAGCACCTAATAATTCCTATTACTTCTATTGCAATGCTTCTGAATTGCTAAAACAAACCTGTGGATCTTTAATCAGGAAAAAGCAGCGTTTTTAACAGTTTTGGTGTGATTATAGTGAAACTATGAATGTGCTGTAAACCCAAACCCCATAAAATAAAGAGATTAATGAGTAAGCGAGGTGTACGCTGGTTATTTGATTTTGAGAATGAACAGCATAATTTCATCTTTTCAGTTAGGAATAATCTATTATTTAATAACTCCTCGCCTCATCTTTAATTAAAAGACATTCCTCAACGTTAAGCCACGGGAAGGTTTGGCTTTGGGAAACCATCTCCCTTCATCATGGTAGATATTAACTCTGGGCTCAGTGTGCAGCTCAGCATCTCTCGTTTGGCCAGCTGACTCTATTCTTCCGTTCTGGTGGACTGTGGCGTCGCTGGTGGTGTGCTGCATATTATTAGGCGGTGCTGTTCTTGATCCATGTCATTTTCAGCCTGTGCCATTTCCTATCGCTCCCAGCTGCCGGCTCTGGCTAATTAGTGACAGAGAGCTTCAGAGGACAGGGCCTGCAATGTCTTCCTTTCATTTTCTTGGACACAATTCCTGATACTCTTATTCCAGCCATAAAGGCCAGACTGGAGGCTTCTTCTGGATGGCGCACACTCACAAAGACAGTTTCTAGGAAACACAGAAAGGGATATGTATTTCTGTAGGCTTTCTACAGAGATTGTATCTAACAGGATTTGAATAAAGGGGCACAGATCTCATCTACACTTGACAAATTGTGATTCTGACAATGCAGTGTTTTTTCAAAGTCGAAGAGGATGTTTTTAGCCCTTAATTTGTGCCTCCAGAATTGTATCGGGAACCTATTTTAGTGGATTCCACTCAGACTCATTTAAAAATAAATAAATAAATCAAATCAAATCAAATTCTGTACATATGTATGTGTTATAAAATATTAATTAATTTTGGTATTGCTATTATTAATACTAGTTCATGTCTATTTTTGCTATGTTGAAAGTATTTTTGAGTGTGAACAATAATGACAGCTTAAATTTATTTATGTTATAGTTAATTATTTTTATTTACATATTCATTAACAATAATGCAAGTTATCAGGAAACCAATCAACATTGGATTGTTTTCTGAAATGGAAGAGGATGTTCTTAGTGCAATAATAATTATTATAATAATAATAACAATTTTTATTTTTGTATTTGTTTTTAGCAGATTTTGTACTTTGGAATTAATGTTTAAGTGTGGACAACAATGACATTTTACACTTATTTAGCTTATTTTAAACAAACACAAACATTCAGCATGTGCAGTGCGTCTTTGTCCATTGTCTGTGCAATTTATATTTTGACCGATAAGTTAAGACCAATAAAAATATCTTTGCTACATGCATATAGTACGTGCACAGTATGCTAATGATGCATTTTATGTAATGTGTAGGTACTATATACATACCCTACCGTATGCATAAAAAAGCAAAATATACTTTGGTTTCAACAAATAATCTGTGCAACCACGCAAAGAAGCTCAATTTTAAGTATTAAGTATTATATTAATTATTATACATTTTAAGTATTATGTATTGCATTTTCAGCATTATTGCAGGCACTAGCATGAAATATCTTATTCTGCAGGTGGTTTTCGGTCTGTTTTACAACCATGTAGAGAGACTCCTCAACTGTTGACATTTTTATAGCTAGCTACTGGAAAAATAACAAATCAAATCACAATCACATCTGAGGGCTAAATACCTCCACATCAACACATGTTAGCATGCATTGTGCACTTTCAATGTGTTAGCCAAGCATTTATGTCTATATTTGTGTACTTCTATGTTTCTGACCTTAAAATGAATGTGAGGGAAGGAAACCAAAGAATGAGTGAAGACAGAAGGAAACTGTCTCTTTGACATTACAGAATATTCTTAGATTCACCGTTTCCATCTTTGACCTGTGGATTCTGGTGGATAATGCGGGAGGATGACCCGCACAGGAAGTGATGCAAAGTCCTCTCATCAGTCTCAGCAGCTGGAGGAACACCTGGAAGAGCCCAGATGGCCGTGGATCAGTTAATAACTCTACCCTACTCACGCGAAGACAAACAAGACAACTCAATGTTAATAGCCTCCCCAGAAACAGACTAATATCTGCCTCATGCTCATAAGTCATGCTGCATGTTATTACTCATCACTACTGTAAATAATGTGAATGCTTAGCTTGCTTTAATAAGTGCGTGAGTTAAATGAAAATTTAAAGTATATTTAATCGGCTTTGCAAATGATTCCTCATGTTTCTTTTTTGGATTAGCCGCTATAATTACACATTCAGTAAATGCCTCGGTTTGTGGCTCATTAAAGTGTCATCATTTCTTTATATAATCAATGTATTTCTAACCCCCCGCGGTAAAATTAAATCATATTCCTTCTCCGCAAACCGTCTCTCTGTGATAAAGTACGAGTGACACCGTCAATGCAGAACCTTCGTAGAATAAGGATTTATAACTGTGAAGTGGAATCAATATTAGCTTTCATAGCGCTGACTCGTGAAAACTCTGGCTGACTGTGTTCAAACTCCTGGCAGAGGCTCAGATGGAGGTGCAGCATTGCGAGTCGTTGTGTTGACAGCTCCTGGTTCGAAACGAGCTTGTACTTACGTTTCATTTATCATGCGCTCCTCAGTGGTTGTTTTGTGTTTGTGAATCGTTACATCTGTCACAGATTTCAGCATGACTCCTGAAGCATGTCGCCGTTTCTTGATGTTCTGCCTGAAGAGCGTTTTTTTTTTAGATCTCGCCTCGTCTCGCGCCTGTGCTCGGTTTCACTTCATGTCTGAGTGTCTCTCTTGGCCTGACATCACTGCACCAGACTGAGCCAGAGAGGGTCATTTGCTGTCATCTCATTCCTCTAAACACTGCCGCCTTGAAATCAGTCAAACTACGACAGAGATGTCATGTTTGTGGGGTGATGCTACAGAATCTCTAAATTTACTCAGCTTTGATAATGATTTTGTGTATTAGAGGTCACTGGGGTTAGTTGTCACATGGAGAAGTTGTCACAAGGACTGCATCTCAGTAACTGTGAGATTTTGAGCCAATAGTCCAACTATAAACAGATTCATGTTTTCTAACAATGGGTTTGTATGTTGGTTTCAAAACTGTTTAACTAAATATTAAAATTCTGTCATCATTTAGTCATTTAGTCACATCATTTCAAACCTTTATGACTTTTTTCTTCTGTGGAAGATAAGATGATGTTTTGAAGACTGTTTCAACTGCTTTTGTCCATACAATAAAAAGTCAATGGGGTCTAAAACAGCAACACTGATTGTCATTGCTTTTACAAAAACAGGCATTCTTACACTGTAAAAACCCAATTAGTTTACTTATTTCATTTGAGGAAACTGACTTCTTTATGCTGTGTTCCTTTTCTACTCAGAAGTCGGAAATTCTGAGTTCCCAGTAGAAACTTTTACTTATACTTTATTGTGTCATTGTTACATTGTAATTATACATTTAAGTAATGAGTAATATTAATTAACTACATGTACTTACTATATGTGACCCTGGACCACAAAACCAGTCATAAGGGTCAATTTTTTGAAAATGAGATGTATACATCGTCTGAAAGCTGAATAAATAAGCTTTCCATTGACGTATGGTTTATTAGAATAGGACTATAATTGGCCTATTTGAAAATCTGGATTCTGAGGGTGCAAAAAATCTAAATATTGAGAAAATCGCATTTAAAGTTGTCCAAATGAAGTTCTTAGCATTCATGGGAGATGATCTTTACTTAATTATTTTTGGCATAAAAGAAAACTTGATAATTTTGACTCATACAATGTATTGGTGGCTATTGCTACAAATATACCTGTGCTACTTATGACTGGTTTTGTTGTCCAGGATCGCATATGGTTAGGGTTAGGATTAGGGTTTGGTTTAGGGTTACTTGCATGTAATTATGTAAAATTTATTGTTATTATAATAGTAAGTACATGTAACGTGTAACAAGTACGCCTTAAAATGAAGTGTTACCAAACTTTGAACTGGAGCGCCCCTCAAGTCAGACTTCCGAACCGCAACAATACTGACTTCAGAATCCAAGACGGCAGCTCAGAACATCAACAGAAGGGAAACAGTAATAATTTATTGTTTATTAGCACTTCTGTTTGTCTATGTTTAATAAACTCAGTGGTGCTCAAATTATCCAACCTTTATCTGTGGATATGATGCTTCCGGATTTTCTGTGCGAAATACCACTTTTTATGTTTTTATCAACTGATATTGATAACAATGGATGCATCCCTCTTGGTTTTCTGTGTTTCGGAATGTGGTCAATTCAGGTGTGACGTCATTCCCAGCTCTGACATCTGACTTCTGATCTAAAATGGATTGCTGTATAAAGCCATTTAAGTATAAAAACTGATATTTTAGAATTGTGAACTTATTTATATTCTCTAAACTATAAACTCTCCTCAGATGAAACTTAACTCAATCAAGTAAACCCATTAAATCTCGAAATATCAAAGTTATTTGAAGCACTTAAAGTTAACTGCCAGCTTGTAACAACATACATGCTAATGTGTCTAACAAAAAGATCATTGCATCTACAAGTGCATTATTTTTAAAAATAAACCATCATGCATGTACAGCATAAATATATAAAAAAAAAAGTTAAGTTATAACTTTTGATTAAATTGTTCAACTAACAAACTGCACTGACTTAGAGGAACTTTATCATTTGTAGCAAAAACACAATTTAAAAAAAAAAAAAGAAAAAAAAAGAAATAAGGAAAGAAACATTTTTTTAAATACTCAAAAAAAGTGTTTATTCTGTTTATCCAGTCCTATGCAAAACATGCAACTCCACTGCCCAGTTATCAAAGTTATTAAGATGATTTCATGAAGTTACTATGAACTTTTTTAATAAAAAATTTGACGTGGACATTTAAGTTTGAATTAAACACAATATTAAGTTGATGTAATGATTAACATGCCAACAGAGCTCATCAAAATAATGTTTTCACCTTAAACGTTTTAATAAATCAACATATTTTAATTTTTAACCATGCATGTATTTAAGTCATGGGGACATGTTTAATTTTTTTTTGACTGCTATGCCTTCTATTTTTCCCATTTAAAAAAAAACAAAAAACAAAACAAAACAAAACAAAAAAAAAACTAAATAAATAAAATAACTATTTATATTTTGCTTTAAAAATTCATTATTGTGCAAAAATGACTATTTTACTTAAATGTTTTTTTTTTTGTTTGTTTGTTTGTTTTTTGTCTCAAAAAACAAATTCTTGTCAAATTAATGTCCATAAACAGCAGGATTCCATTGCGACAATATGCCCCATTATAGGATTTCATGAGCAATAAGGCAGGAAATAGCTTTGCTCTTACCAAGACCTGAAGGTTTGTGTCTCTACAGCAACTTTAAAAAGAACCAAACCCTGAGAAATTTTAATTGGAGTAGAAAGTGACAACTGTTTTTCCTACACAGTTGATGTTCTAAACAAAATAAATAAATAAATAAATAAATAAATAAAATTAAAAAAACACCGCCCTCCAGTTTGCCCCTCAAAACACCCCTTTCCCTGTAATGTATTTCAAAACAATGGAAAAAAAAAAATTAAGACCGGTGTGCTGTCAAAAAAGCATGAAAGCTCTCCAGCTCCTAGACCTCCAATCTGCCCTTCTGTGATCATCAGATGTGCTGCGAACACAAAGGTGCTTTAATCTGTCTGTAAAACAGCAGCAGTAGTTGACAACTGACAACAGAATCACTCTGCACAATGTGTTTTTCTGTCTGTATTGTATTTGTTGTCACTTCAGTCAATGAATAGACTTATTAAAACAAGTCTGGGCCAAATATGCCGTTATAAATAAAAACTAGAACAGTGTGTCAGTAGAAAACAAAAGCCGTTTGTCAAAATCTGTGAATAGCTTGTAACCCATTGAAATGTTTCACTTTATGCTGCGTTCTAAAACATCAAAGACGTCCTGAGGATCTAGCAATCCATCATGTTATCAACACCACGATAAAGAGTGCACTCGGTGTCACACGGAGAGAAACGTCCAAATAAAACCAACAATGTCTTATTTAATCTAATGCTTTTTATAAGTGCTTGTTTACAGAAAACACTGTGTCGAAACCTCTTTTGGAGTGTATTCTTGTTAGCGACTCAACGCATGAGCAGCATTCATTACGTCAGCAGGACTCTTGAAGTGGGGTGAGAAACCTCAGGAATGCTCAGCGCCCTCAAACGCTTCAAGTGGGCCGCATGTGAGATGGAGGAGGAAAGCACGTTTGTCCGGAGTAGTGAGGACTGCATGGTTTAAAGAGGAGAGAGAAGGGTTTTAAAGGAGGCGGAGGGGGGTGGACGACCACTGGGGTCCGGCGGGGGTCTTTATGGGAGACTCTGGAAGTCATTAAGGTGGAGTGAGATTTGGTTTGAAAAGCATGACTGCTTTATCGCTACCCAGGGTTAATTAAGCAAGGCTGGAATGTCAGTTCAGACGAACCCCCCCGCATTGAGAAATTGTAGTACGAACCACAAAGGAGTCTTTCAGGAGGGCCTGATGAATCGCTTCATTTGAGCAACATCGGTGCTTGCTAACATGTTTACGGCTGTTGAACGTTTAAATGTGCGCAGTTGTGCTAATGTATTGTCAATTGGCCGTTATTGGATAAGCCTGGGGCCGAAAAGTAAAACTAAACCTCAGCCTGTCCAGCCTCACAAAAAAAAAAAAAGTCTGTAAATATTTGACTCGCCTTTTAAAGAAAAGCTTTTAACTGTCGTTGTGACATGACCTTGTCACATGATGTGGCTAAATTGTGTAAACTAGATGATAAATGCAACAAAAGAGCCACATGGCATTCATTTGGGGGTCCACAAGATTGAAACAAATTACTACAAATGAGTGGTGATTTTTCTTGTATTTAACAAGAATTCTTATTTTTTTTTTTTTTTTTTTTTTTTTTTTTAAGCATTTAATGTGATGGTGTTTAAATATATTTTAAAAGTACACAAATAATTAAATAAATCAAATTTCAAAATCAAATAAAATTTCAAATCAAAGCAAAGTGAATTCTAACCCATTCACCCATAAATGAATTTTTATTTATTTATTTGCTTGTTTGTTTGTGTAAAAATGAATCAATTTATTTTTAAAAATATTTTATTTATTCATTTATTTAGTTATTTATTGTGACATTTATTTGAAGGTGGCATAATTACGTTACTTGTATTTACAGTAGTAACAACAGTAAATTATGCATAATTACAAATCCTAACCCTAACCTTATCCCTATAAGTACTTGCAGTTAATTAATAATACTCAGTGCATATTAGTGTAATTACACTGTAACATCATTGCTGTAATGAATCCACTGGAGGCGAGTGTAGCGAAGAACCCAAGTGCAGTTTATTTACAGAGTGAAATCCAAAATCCAAACATAATCCAAACAGACGAAGACTTGACTTGACTTGACTTGACTTGACATGACATGAAACAGACTTGGCTTGAAACAGACTTGGCATGGCATGAACAGACTAGACTCACCGACAGCAGATTACAACTTCAATACACGACCGGGAACAAAGGCAATGACATGGCTACTTATAACAAACAATGAGGGTCACATGACATGAACCAACCAATGGGGACAAGACAAGACTTAGGTCAACCAATAAAAACATGACAATGAACAAGGGAACCAATAGCAAGGAGACAAGAGAGCAAGGGAAGCATGACACAAACAGGAACCATAACTAAACTTCAAAATAAAAGACATGAAAACAAGAACATGACACAGAACCCAAAACAGACCTTACATATTCCCCCCTCAAAAAAGGCGGCTCCAGATGCCTAAACCCAAAACAGACAAGTCCAGGAGGGTGGTGGAGCGGAGGTGGAACTGGGGGAGGAATGGAGGGCCAGGCCCGTGAAGGGGAACAAGGCCTGGAGCGTGGAGTAATGGCGGAGCAGGGAGCCATGGCGGTGGAGGCAGAGCAGGGAGCCATGGCGGGCAGGCAGAGCAGGGAGCCATGGCGGGGCAGGCAGAGCAGGGAGCCATGGCGGCGCAGGCAGAGCAGGGAGCCATGGCGGCACAGGCAGAGCAGGGAGCCATGGCGAAGCAGGCAGAGCAGGGAGCCATGGCGAAGCAGGCAGAGCAGGGGCCTCAGTGGCCGCGACAGGACAGGCAGTGAGTTTATGAACGAGCTCCATGGCCGTGACAGGAACGACCGTGAGTTCATGAACGGCCTCCGTGGCCGTGACAGGACAGGCTATGAGTTCATGGACGGCCTCTGTGACCGTGACAGGACAGGCTGTGAGTTCATGAACGGCCTCCGTGGCCGTGACAGGACAGACCGTGAGTTCAAGAACGGCCTCCGTGGCCGTGACAGGACAGACCGTGAGTTCATGAACGGCCTCCGTGGCCGTGACAGGACAGACCGTGAGTTCATGAATGGCCTCCGTGGCCGTGACAGGACAGACCGTGAGTTCAGGAACGCCCTCCGTGGCTGTGACAGGACAGACCGTGAGTTCATGAACGGCCTCCGTGGCTGTGACAGGACAGCCTGTGAGTTCATGAACGGCCTCTGTGACCGTGACAGGACAGCCTGTGAGTTCATGAACGGCCTCCGTGGCCGTGACAGGACAGACTGTGAGTTCAAGAACGGCCTCCGTGGCCGTGACAGGACAGACCGTGAGTTCATGAACGGCCTCCGTGGCCGTGACAGGACAGACCGTGAGTTCATGAACGGGCGCCACCACCTCGGGAGGTTCTGCAGCGGAAGCCGCCTCCTCTGGAGGTTCTGCAACAGTAGCCGCCACCTCTAGAGGCACTGGAGTGAATACATGGACAGGAGAGGTCTCAGGAGCAGACTCGTGGACAGGAGAGGCCTCAGGAGCAGACTCGTGGACAGGAGAGGCCTCAGGAGAGCAGTGTGCAGCCCACACGCTCAAAATGGCGATCGCCATAACAGGAAGCACTGAGGTCAGGGGAACAGTCTCTGTGACAGCCAGTGCTGAGGCCCTGGGCATGCCAGCTGCTCGCACCGACATCAGTGGTGGGTCCATCATACTGGCAATCAGTCCTGGCCCAAGCTCTGCATCCGCAGGAGCTTGGGTACTATAGACTACAGACTCTGGGTTGGCAGGCATGACGTGAGCAGACTCTGGCTTGGCAGGCGTGACGTGAGCAGACTCTGGCTTGGCAGGCGTGACGAGAGCAGACTCTGGCTTGGCAGGCGTGACGAGAGCAGACTCTGGCTTGGCAGGCCCCGTAGACTCTGGCTTGGCAGGCGTGACGTAAGCAGGCCCTGTAGACTCTGGCTTGGCAGGCGTGACGTGACGTGAGCAGAGTCTGGCTTGGCAGGCGTGACGTGAGCAGACATGACGTGAGGAGACTCTGAAATGGTGACCATGTTACGATGAGACTCTGGAAGAT
This sequence comes from Spinibarbus caldwelli, assembly GCA_039654775.1. Classification (NCBI taxonomy): domain Eukaryota; kingdom Metazoa; phylum Chordata; class Actinopteri; order Cypriniformes; family Cyprinidae; genus Spinibarbus; species Spinibarbus caldwelli. The sequence goes on from CM077244.1 coordinate 25,690,004, forward strand.
CAGCTGTGACGTGACGTGACTCTGGACGATCAGCTGTGACAAGACGAGACTCTGGACGATCAGCTGAGACGTGATGAGACTCTGGACGATCAGCCGTGACATGACGAGACTCGTGATGATCATCTGTGACTTGACTTGGCTCGTGATGTTCAACTGTGACTGGCCTTGGTTCGTGACGATCAACTGTGACTTGACTCGGCTCATGATGATCAGCTGTGATTTGACTTGACCCTGGAACAGTAGCCATGACGGGACGAGATCCTGATAGGACGGTGTTGGCATGGCGAGGCTCAGGCGTGGCGGTCATCTTGGCCGAGGACTCAGGCGTGGCAGCCATGTTGGCCGGGGACTCGGGCATGGCGGCCATCTCGTGTGAAGGCCCTGGCGTGGCCGGCATGACGTGAGCAGACTCTAGCGTGGCCGGCATGACGTGAGCAGACTCTAGCGTGGCCAGCATGACGTGAGCAGGCCCTGGGGTAGCAGACATGATGTTAGCAGACTCTGGATTGGCAGACATGATGTGATCAGGCTGTGACTTGGTATACATGACAGGAATAAACTTTGACTTAACTGGCATGTGAGCAGGTCCTGGAGTAGCAGACACGACGTGAGTAGGCCTTGGAGTAGCAGACATGACTTTAGCAGGCCTTGGCATGGCAGACATGACGTTAGCAGGCCCTGGCGTGGCAGACATGACGTTAGCAGGCCCTGGCGTGGCAGACATGACGTGAGTGAGCTGTGGCTTGGCAGGCGTGACGTGAACAACTCCTGACATGAAAGTCGGGACATTAAAAGGTTCTGATGTGGCAGGTACTGTAGGTTGGCTGTATACCTCCTCAGCAACCCCCACAGTAAATGGTGAACCAGCCAGCATCAAAGCATAGTCCAGGTATCTTTCAAGAGTCCATTGAGGGGTATGGAGTGGCAATAAACGAGACACATTCTTATCCAAACCGCACCAGAAAATGTCTTTCAGGAAGCTATCTTGAAAGTCCACCAAATGACACAATTTACAAAAATCCGCCACATAATCCTCAATGGGCCGGTTACCTTGGCGAAGTCGAACGAGGCGATCTGCTGGGTTCATGGTAGAGGTCATGTATTCTGTAATGAATCCACTGGAGGCGAGTGTAGCGAAGAACCCAAATGCAGTTTATTTACAGAGTGAAATCCAAAATCCAAACATAATCCAAACAGACGAAGACTTGACTTGACTTGACATGACATGAAACAGACTTGGCTTGAAACAGACTTGGCATGGCATGAACAGACTAGACTCACCGACAGCAGATTACAACTTCAATACACGACCGGGAACAAAGGCAATGACATGGCTACTTATAACAAACAATGAGGGTCACATGACATGAACCAACCAATGGGGACAAGACAAGACTTAGGTCAACCAATAAAAACATGACAATGAACAAGGGAACCAATAGCAAGGAGACAAGAGAGCAAGGGAAGCATGACACAAACAGGAACCATAACTAAACTTCAAAATAAAAGACATGAAAACAAGAACATGACACAGAACCCAAAACAGACCTTACAATTGCTTAAAATAAAGTGTAACCTTATTTATTTTTAAACAAATTAATAAATAAATAATTCCAATAAACTATTTATTTATTTAAAAAATAAATGTTTTTATTTATTTAAAAATAAATGTATTTATTTATTGTAACATTTTATTTTAAGGTGATGTAATTACATGTTACATGGATTTTTGGTAGTAACAACAATAAATTATGCATAATTACAAATCCAAACCCTAAACGGAACTTAACCCTATAGTAAGTACATGTAGTTAGTTAATATTACTCACTTCTTTTTAGTGTAATTACACTGACAACATCGCCTTTAAAAAAAGTGTAACCTTATATATTTTTTAAATAAAAAAAATTAACATTTCCATTTATTTATTTATTTATTTAATATATTATTTTTATATTAATGTATTTATTTATTATTTTTATTATTATTAGTTTTATATATTTTTTATTTATTTATTTATTTATTTATTTTTATTATTTTTTATTTATTTATCTTATTTATTTTTTATTTTTTGCTGAATTATGGGTTTGAAAATAGAGGCTGGGTGAGACCTCAAAGCAGGATTAGCATGTTTCCTTTAATAAACCTGTAACCCAAAGCATTATAAATAATGTAACTTAAATATTAAATGCACCACAGTGTTGTGTATCTCACCTCAGCAAAGTGAGATATCTCAATGCAGATCTGGAGGGTTAATTATTCACCTCCCACTTTGCACTTGCTTTGCACTTAAAAGAGGAAGTTCTGAAGGCTTTTTTACACCACACGCTGATGCTGTGCAGTTGCACGAGATGCATGAGAATAGTGACATTCATATCAAGTGGAACTTTACCACACTATTCGATACAAATGCTCAGTACAGGGCACGGGTTCACTTGATGTAATTAAAGATGATGCTGCTTAATTAACTGTGGTAAATGCTGGTCTTCATATGCATCTTTTCATTTGTATGCAGGTGGCTTTGCTAATAGGTGAGTCAGTTGCTTGCATAAATACATTTAGCTAGTTTTTAGACTTAGTTAATTTCAAGGTGCCTATTTGTAGTACAAACGTGGATGATACCTTAAATTGGGTGGATTTTTGAGGAGAGCTTTCTTACAGTAAAATTTGGCTCTTTTGACTTGGCTTTTTGGCTGGGAATTAACCACATGTCTTGAACAATTGTCTGAGGCAATTTTTTTTAACACATTTTTTTTAAAACAAGTTTAAAAGAAATAGAATGGTGTGTGTCTAATTCTTGGTCTAATTCTAGTTGGGAAGTAATCATTTGCTAATAATATTGTAAAATATGCACACATTCACTCTTTTTGTATGCACAAAACGTTTCATGTCTCATCACATTCAGTTAGGAATTACATGAATCCCATAAATGATGCCATATTTTAAATTTGAAATGGCTAAGTTTGAGGAAAAATGTTGAGTAGTTTTCATTGCTGGATATTACTGTTGGTCGTTTAACATTTCTATAGCAAAACAGAAGTCTAAACGGACGCTTCGCGCTGAGAATTCTACTCTGGTTCTTTGAACAGTAAACCCCGCCTACTTTGATTCGAATGGCCATCTCAATCTTTTTGACATACTGAGGCAGACCAGCTCAAAAATGCAACTGCACAATAGCTATGTTTCCATCCAAAGATACGAATTAAACTTATGTGCAAAATTGAAATATCGCATAAAACATTTGCAAATAAAGCACCGTTTTCATCCAGTGATTTGAAGAGACGTCACTTCCTGATTAACTTGCACTAAATATAGAGAAGAAAAATTCAATTTGCTGCTTTAGGAGAAGGCACATAATACTTTGTGTATACAATAAATTATGAGCTTCAGAGTGTGCAGATGAAACGCAGTCATGTTGTCTTATTTTCAGAGCCTGCTGTTTGGGAACGCAGTACTGGGAGTTAATTATAACGAAGCACTTTAACGAGAGTTTGCTCAAGCATTTTAAAATGACAGAACTAGCATTTCAGATGCTGTGCAATGAGATGGGTCCATTGTTTGGCCCAGTTTTATGCTGTCCCAAAGTCACGTCTTGTTTTATGCGCATTAAGGAATTTATTCTGTAAAAGTGTTTCTATCGTAGTTTATGTGCATGTTTTCTTACCGGATAAGAAATTTATCCTACTTAGTTGAGCACCATAAGTTTTTTATGCGCATTTTTAGAATTCCTGCACATCTTTCCGTTTCCATCCAGCATTTTTTTTTTTTTTAATGCGATATCCCAAAATGCGCATAAAAATAGGTGGATGGAAACATAGCTAATAACTAAGTTCTTTCATTATGAAACATGTTCAAGGGTTCGTTTCCCAAAAGCATAGTTAGCCAACCATGATCACAAGTTCTGTCGTTACCAACACAGTTCAACGATTCGGTGTTTCAATATTCAAACATTCAAGCGAACATTCGCAAACAGCGTCGCAAACTTGTGTGGTTGGAACTACAGCTCTGGACCTGTGGTTCGAAGTGTAGATTCTTGTTAGTAAGACATATGGACTTAAATAATTATGCTCTTGGGCACAATAAGCAAGCAAACATTCAGTACAATCGATATCTTTCATTCTATTTAAATATTTATATACGTTTTAATCAATATATTTTAACACGTCCTCAATAATTGTCATTTTTGAAGACTTGTCTGAATGCATGCCTAAGTGTCTAAGGGAGCCCCAGAGTATGACGTAAGAGGGAAACCATGATGCATCAAAATCAAATAAAATAAAATGGCAGGGAACAAAAAAATAGTCGTCATGTGTCATGTTCAGCATTCCACAGATCTAAAATCAATTAATCATCATAAGTTATTAATCCACCACATGCACATGACGTCATTAACGAAAGCCTTATATTGTTGAACCAATATGGTTCAAATTATGGAGATGCGACCATGTTTGGAAACAGTTGTGACTAGCTAGTTAGTTTCCACAACAATACATTGTACTATGGTGGTTAATCAGCGACTTACGTCGTTATACAGGAAACACACCCCAGTTCAGTGATAAGCAGCTCTACTGAAGACAGTGGAGTCATTATTCAACACTGTCATTATTCAAATGTCTCTACTAAGCAAGACAAAGTCAATGATGGCAAGGAACTCAAACTCCAACAGGTGACAGAAATGGAGGGAGGGGGAAACCTTGGGAGAAACCAAGCTCAGTTAGAGGACCATTTCACCTCTGGCCCAAATGAATGAACATGGTGTAATATTAATCGGGATGCTACACACCAACACTTGGTGGGAAGGAAGAGTTTAAGACTTTTTATAGTGGAAAAAATGCCTTTAGATTTATTAAAATGTTCTTCTTTTAAAAGTAATGCATTACAATATTGCATTACTCCCTAAAAAAACAACTAATTGCACTTCTTATTTACTTTTTATGGAAAGTAAAGCATTACGTTACTTTTGTGTTACTTTTTCTCATCTGGGCTGGGTTTGCTTGTTTGTTTTTAATATATATATATTTTTTCTTCTATTTCTGGCAAATGCCCTTTTACACCAAAGGTAAAATAATTAAGCCTCGGGCATTCTGGATTGCATGAAGAATAGGATGAAGGAGAAGAAAGTTATTTAGCAGCAAATATAAATAAAATGGGATTAAATGCATAAAGGATATTTGTGTTATTTAACTTATTTAATAATTGCAGGTTTGTGTCATATTCTGAGTTAAGGGATACTGAATCTGTTTTTGTGTGTGTGTGTGTGTGTGTGTGTGAGATGAGTAAATGCATGTTCACATTTAGTCTGGAGTTACTTACTTGAAATATTTTTTTTTGTAAATTAATAAGTGCATTACTTTACTAGTTACTTGAAAAAAAAGTAATCTGATTATGTAATTTATATTACTTGTTATGCATTACCCCTAACACTGGTCTTCACACTTAGGGGAAAAAAAAATTTCTTTTAGGAAGTATTCACTAAAAGGTTCTTTGGGAAATCAAAAATGGTTCATCTATGCATCACTGTGAAAACTTGCGAATCTTTATTTTCTGACTGCATAGCAACACCCAGGCAAACATAACTCTGGGGAGTTTTTGCATGTTCAAACACCACTCACTTTTTGTCCGAAATGTAAAAATCTATTTTTTTTGGTTCCATTTCAAGTTTACCCAAGTATCATTGTGATGCAAAACTTGTGTGAGATGTACCACGTACATAAAAACACACTGATCATTCATTTACTCAGTAGATTTAGCTGTGATTGAACTTCATTTCCCCAGCTGTCACCCTTCATCAGGCTGTCACGCTGTGAAAGGAAGAGGCTGACCGTGCTTCCTGCAGCAGCCCAACAAAGGAAATGAGGTCACAGCCTCAGCCTTGCGAGGAAGCTGCGCTGTGTTATTAAAAATGAGGACGGCCGTTTCTGGATTTGAACCCGAACCATGTGCGAATTAAACACGAAACCCAGGCATTCCCTCAGCTAAAGCCTTCAAGTCACATGCTGTTTGTCAAGTTTTATCAGGCAGACAAAGAAAAGTTTGCGTTTACGTGTGAAGCATTCTGTCACCATGGAGATGATGCTAGTTAGGCAGTCAAAAGGGCCCAGGGATAAGTGACAATACAAGGCGCTAGCGGCCCAGTCTGACTGAATTAATGAGATTTTTCACAGTTATTATTACCAGGCCCGCACAGCCGGTTACAAAACACACGCTACACCCGCTACTGTTTGACGACAAAATTAGGAACAGCCCCCAAACGTCTCTCCCGCTCACACTCTTCATCTCTCTTTCTCGCTTTATTTCAGTTTTTCAATGTTTCAGACAGACAAACAATTACAGATACATATGCCTACTGTGAAAAAAGCTTTAAATGTGCTCGCAAGCAATTACTTATTCACTGGTGCTTAGAGACAGGAGACAGAGAGTGCAAAAGGGTGAAATTGTCAAAAAACATGCTTGGGATATTATTTCACGCCAAAATCAAAAGAAAAAATGGCAAATTAGATTTTGAAGGAACGTTTTATGACCATTAAGGCTTTTTTGCATTGGTACATTATTTGCATGACAATTATACACATTTACTAACAAATTATCATTAAGGCGGTAAATGTCATTCTTATGTAATATGAAAAATAATGATATTTTAATATTGTGGTAATGTTATGTATTATACTTTTTTTATTTTACATTGTGATGCATGACAGTAATTACAGTTTAAATAGAAATGTTCCTAACTCATGAAAATAGTCATAATGCAAAAAAAATAAAAAATAAAAAAATAAAATAAAATAAAATAAAATAAAATAAAATAATAATAATAGCCCTAATGGGTTCATTTTATGCAAAATATAATTTCAAATTTTCTTTCATTTTATTTTGAATGAGTGAATGAATGTGCTGACATGTTTTCGTGAGAAACGCAATATAGCAAAATTGAGGCTTATGAAGAAAAACCAGGTGACACAGATCTGCTGGAGTTCAAAAGCGTTTTATGAAGCCTCACCCAGGATGACAGATATTAATGTCCATTTCCACTGGTTCAGCCCCAGCAACCCCGTGTGTTATGTATGGAAAATACTCAGACATTTTCCCTTCAGAATGGAATAACTGGATCAAAATAGGCTGACTGTGGTCAGTTAGTTACCCTTGGTTGAAAGCAACTACTCTTGGAAATATATCTGTCAGCTTACTAAATTAAATAAATCACTATTTTTCCTCCTGTCAAACATAAAAAGATGCATTGGTACAGGCAGACATCACCTAAACACATTTACTGGATAGTTGACACGAAATGTCAAGCAGTGCCGTGTAGTGTGAGATGCTACACTTATAAATCTATTTATAAAAGCATTTATAGTTTCTGTATTTCTATTTTTCTTATTACATGTAGTTTTATGGCCCATATAGACTTTAATTTATAAACTACAGGTCAAAGTTTGGAAGAATTAAGATTAAGAAGTCTCTTACGCTCACCAGGGCAGCATTTATTTGTTTAAAAATACAGTAAAAGCAGTGAATAATAGTTTGAAATATCAGTACAATTTAAATAACTGTTTTCTATTGGAATGTCTTTTAAAATGTAATTTATTTCTGTGTTGCAAAACTGAATTTTCTCCATCATTACGCCAGTCGTCAGTGTCACATGATCCTTCAAAAAGGATTGTAGCTCAATAAACATTTATTATTATTAATAATGTTGGAAACAGTTGTGCTGATGAATATTTTTGTGGAATTCCTGATACTGAAGTTATTTGAAATTGTAATAATATTTCGCAATATTATGCTTTTTTACTGTATTTTGATCAAATAAATGCAGTCTTGGTGAAAATGAGATAAAAAAAATCAATTAAAAACTATTCAAAATCTTATTTATTTTAAATTTTAGTGTACATTTTTGTAGATTATAGATAAAATTGTGAAAAACTGATACATTATTTTTGTGGACTAATCTTCTGCTGCATATACTTAAAAATATAACTCTTCTGAAAATATTAGATCATTAATTAAAGAGTTTATTCTTTGTAAATGCTGTTCGTCTGTGAGTATATCCATGTAACATGACACAATTTGCACATATTTTTTTGTTTTGTTTTCTTGCCATAAAAAGGAATTAAATGTGTTAAGGAAAAAAAAAACATGACATTAATTACAATTAATTATTTTAATCTATTAATTTGTGGTTTATAGATTTAACACAGCAAATCTGAAATCCTTCCAAGCAAGTACCCCCTGCGGTATGTGTCGCCCCGGGTGGGAATGACTCTCAGGCTCTTTGCTTTGTACGGCAATAAGACAAAAACAAAACTGTACAGCCCCACTGTGAGAACATCACATTCAAATATTAGCATTTTCTCTCTTTTCCACACAGTCATCTCCTCTTCCCTCCTTCCTTCACCTCCCCAATCCATCCATTTTTCATTCAGAATTCCTCTTGACACAAAAAATAGGGGTCCCTTCAGCTCCCCTGACGACCTGAGCCCTCCGCAGATCTGTGAGGTCAAAGGGCACGACCCTGTCTCTGTGGAAACACCACTCTGACAGCAAGCGTTCCCAGGCATGTGAGGTTACGCTGTGTAAGGTGTAGCCGCGTTCTGCATATGTTTGACGATGTAGCGGTTCCTCTCACACCAAACCATTAATTCTCTTTAATTAGCTCTAGCTGTCCACTGCAGAGCGCCTCAGACGCAACAAGAGCTTTCAGACAGAAGCAAAGAGAAAAGATGGCTTTTCAAGTGCAAAAAAAGACAGAAGTGATGGATGACTTTCGATATAACTTTGACATTGATTTTTAATAAGGTAAAGTCATATACAGGAGAGACTGTTAACGCCAGGGAATTTTTAATGATAATTTTTCGTTAATTGAAATAAAGCTGAAATAAAATGAGAAAATTTGACGAAAACTTTACACAAATAAAACAAACAAACAAGCACACACACACACACACACACACACACACACACACACACACACACACACATATGTATATATATATATATATATATATATATAAAGGTAAGAAACTGCCCTACCACCTAACTGAAATGAAATTGAAATTCTAAAATTAATAAAGCTAAATAAAATAAATATTAATTAAAACTAAATACAAAAAAAAAAAATATATATATATATATATATATATATATATATATATATATATATAAAAATAAAATAAATAAAATAAAACTCTTAAAAACGACAAAGGATCATAACAAATTTGCTAAAACCTAATGAAAACTACAAAAAAATGAAAATATAAAAATGAAAACTCATTTAAAATATGAATAAATATAAATAACACTAAAATAAGACTGGAAAGTAGCAAAAAATCAATCATGGCTGTTATCTGTCTTTTTTCTGAAATATCCCTTCGATATGTCAGTTTTTATTTCTATATTTTCTGTTCACATTTTAATTTTAGTTCATTTTTCTGTTGAAAGAATAATTTATGAAAATAAAGCTATTGAGATCAGTTTTTACAGACACAAGTCTTGACAACAAAAAATTTACTTAAGATCTATTAAAATCTATTTTCATTATATACACTACACTCCAAAGGTTTGGGGTCAGTTTTTAATGAATAAATACTTTTATTCAAGGATACATTAACAGTAAAGACAAAGACAAAATTTACAATGTTACAAAAGATTTCTAATTTCAAATAATGCTGTTCTTTTGAACATTTTACAATACTGAAAAATGTATCAGAGTTTTCACAAAAGTATTCAGGAGCTCAACTGTTATTAATATTGATGATAATAATAATAAATGTTTCTTGAGCAGCAAATCAGCATATTATACTGATTTCTGAAGGATCATGTGACACTGAAGACTGGAGTAATGATGCTGAAAATTCAGCTTTGATCACAGGAATAAATTACATTTTAAAATATTTTAAAAGAGAAAACAGTTATTTTAAATGGTAATAATATTTCACAATATTACTGTTTTTACTATATTTTTTGATCAAATAAATGCACCCTTGATTGACCATAAGACAAATCTTACTGACCCCAAACCGACTCTTGTCTGAATGTGGTTTTATTGTGTACATATATTCACCCAGCAGCTGTAGGAAAATATGATGGTGGTGTAATTCTACTTTGGATGACAGAATTCACATAAATCATCCTCATTTAAAACAGCAGCAGTTTTAAATTGTTCTGGACACCAGCATAGAAACGACTGCTGGAGAAAACACATTTGCGTGACTGGAGTTTTGACTCATAACTTTACAGAGCCCTTGTTACAACTTCCCTATGTGACAACTAGCCCCAGTCTTCCTTTCTTCAATATTTTCCACAAAGATGACTCATTTTAATGTTATTGGATAATTAGTCATTTCAGTACTTTATTCTCAGTGTGATCCGTTACAGACAGAAATAGACTCTTCAATAGTCATTTGCCTGTCTGTTTGACTTCTATGCAGATGTGCACAGCTGGCCAACGGTTTGACAGTGTATCTCACTGTATCAGAGTGTTTGTGGTCAAACACATGAGCGCTGTCCCTCCCAATGTCCGTCCACAGTTCATCATGTGACTCTTGATAAATTGGTCTATTCAAATATAATAATCTTATTTTAATACTGCGTGAAAGCAGGTTTTGTTACCATAATGAAGACCCCATGAAATTAAAATGAGAGGTTTGTGGCTTTTTGTTCATGCATGTAAGTTTTATATTGGTGAACTTCCAAAAAAAAAAAAATAATAATAAAATAATCAGATTTACACATTTATGCATTTCTCTTCTGGGAAAATGAAGCACACGTATTCATGACTCAAATACTTTCAAGAATGAGAATTTCCATTCCACTAACATCATCTGCAACTGATTAAATACTAGTACTGTTGTCATTGTGAAGTACAAGAGGCACAAAATCACTTTCACAGACATTTTCATTAACTGTTCCCATCTGATAGAACGACCTGCCCAACTCAGCTGAATCCTTAGCCATCTTCAAGAAACGGCTAAAAACATCTCTTCCATCTTTATTTGACCCTCTAACTCTGTCACTCTCTATTATAATTCTATTTTATCTGTCTTTTTATTTAAAAAAAATAAAAAAATAAAAAAAAAACCCACACACACACCCACTTGACCCTCTATCAATTGCATATTTCTCTAACTGCTTGCTTTTCTTGAAAAACTAACACTAGCTTTTTTCTATTCTATCTACTCGTTTTCTTAAAAAAAAAAAAAAAAAACATTGCTACGTGTACTGTGTTAGGCTAACCGAGACTTGTCATAGTGCTTACAAATTGTTGCTCTTTTGTTGGTTTTGATTGCTTCTATTGTCCTCATTTGTAAGTCGCTTTGGATAAAAGCATTTGCTAAAAGACTAAATGTAAAAGTAAAATGATTAAAAGTCGTTAATTGAACTGAAGCAGAAATAAAAATTGTAGGACAAAGTGTAAATGAAACTTAGAGAAGTTGCCTATGCAACAAACTGAAATTAGATCAGTTTAAGTACTACAATTACTAAAACTGAAAAATTAAAAATAAATGACAAAGGCTCATCAGAAATATACTAAAACCTAAAGTAAATTTAAAATAAAACTGAAAATAATAATAATAATAATAATAATAATAATAATAATAATAATAATAATAATAATGGTATTGTCACAATATATATGTAATGGGGTGGAGGTAGTATTGGTAGTGGCTCTATAGTGGCTTGTTTAAGACTACAAATGAGTTAGACTACAAACCCCATGGGTCTAGGTACTATAAAGAGGAAATCAAACTTTTTGGCCTTCCTCTTTGTGGTACCATGTGTTAATCAGGAGAAGCTGTGTGGCATGTTTCAAGGCTGTGTGATCGATGAAATGATTAGTTGCCTTGTGAGCAGTATGGAAGTAAATTGTGGAGGTAAGGGTTGTGATTCTCATGGTTATAGTTGGGGTGTTTAGTTTTAACGTGTTTGTTTTTATTTTTTTTAGTGTGCATACTGGAGATATACTGATGGGTGCCTCAGAGAATTGAGTAGATTTATTCAATAACACAGGTATAGATTTTAATTGAATTATTGGAGTATGTGGAATTTGTTTTTAAGCTTTTCTATTATAAGTTGTGTGTTATGTTTTATTGTAAGTGTTTTTAATTCTAATATTTTAAAGAGGCAATCATGAATTGTATTTTCTTTGTTTTTACAGATGATGCATGATTGCCGTTTACTTTTATTGAAAATATTGGTGGCTTGAGGTTGGGTCTTAAGATATGACTTGAAATGTTATATTGTGATGAAGTGGCTTGAATTCATTGTGAGATTGTGTTTTTTATGTTTTGTTTTGTCTATTTGTTTTGTTTGAACCAACAAACAACCGTGGGGTTCCCATTTTCGTATACATGGTTAACTCTATTAAGGTGAGGGGGAGCAATTTGTAGTGGTTTGAGTCAAGTGAGTGTTGGGTTTTGACACTTGTAGTGATATTTGGTTTTGTGCTGTGATTGAGTGTATATTTGTTGCAGAGGAATTGCCATTCTATATGATTGGGGAACCCTATGGTCTGTAGTAGGTTTAACCTTGTTTGTTGTGTTCTTGTTGTTTCTTTGCTACTTCTAATTACCTTTTGTGTCCAATAAATTTTGTTGTACTTGCAAAGAAACACACTGTGGTTGTTGCCCTTCCTTTGCATCTTCCCAATTACTTGTAAGGTTTGGGGAGGGTTACATATACGAGGCGACACAGAGATAAAGGACAAACAACAACAGGTTTATTGATATATGGAGCAGAGTGAAGCAAGGTGGAGAGTCCAGGTGAGTGAGCACGGAACGGCAAAGTTCAAAAGAGTCTTAGCTGTGAGTGATTGTCCTATTCTTGATCCAGGAAATCTGCGGGAGCGGGGAAACGATGGAGTACAGGAGCGGTGGAGAACGAGGAGAAGATCGACGGGACAACTGGCAGGTAAGAAAACACAGGTTAGTCGCAGGTAAGTAACACTGACCAGCTGTCTTGTCTTGCGTTGCAAACGGTATATGAGCAGTAGACCCAGGAGCTGGTGATCGTGACTGATGACAGGGATAGCTGACTGAAACCAGGTGTGAGCCGGGGAGGATTCTGGGGTTTGGAGTCCAAGGCAGGTGACTGGTGACAGGGAACTTGTGACAGGTATTAATAAATATTATAATAGTATGTAAATAATACTACAATTACAAAGTATCAAATTATAACTCATTTCTGTTGTCTGTCTTTTATTCTCAAATATTCCATCAATATGTTTTTATTTTTATATGTTCCCTTTTCACCTTAATTTTTGTTAAAGTTTTATTAATTTTGTGTGCTTTTGTCATTTTGATAGTTTTTATTTTTAGTTCAGTTTTTGGTTATAATTATTTTACTACTGTATATTCAGTTGAACTGACCTAAAATGAAAAATGTTGTCTTGGTAGTTAGCTGAAATTCAAAATTAGCTTTTTTTTGTTTTGTTTTTTTAAGTCACAACATTTTTTTTATAGCTTTTGTTGTAGTTTTAGTTAACTCTGGCCCAAATGTCCAGTTTCAACAGGAAATATGTCAAGACAGAAAAGAAAACAAGTTTCAAGACTTCTTTTGGCTGATCTGACTACTTTCATTGGTAACTGATTGAGTCAAAGGGATAGTTCCTCCAAAAATGAAAATTTTGTCATCATTTACTCAAATTACTACTTAAAGGAATTGTTCACCCAAAAAATTAAATTTTGTCATCATTTACTCACCCTCATGTCGTTCTAAACCTGTATGAGTTTCTTTCTTATGTTGAACATAAAAGAAGATATTTTAAAGAATGCTGTTAATCAAATGGTTGATGGTCCCCATTGACTTCCACATTATTTCTTTCCCCATGGAAGTCAATGGAGAACAACAACTGTTTGGTTCTTCAAAATTCTTCAAAATGTCTTCTTTTGTGTTCAACATAAGAAAGAAACTCATACAGGTTTGGAGCAACATTAGGGTGAGTAAATGATGACAAAATTTAATTTTTTGGGTGAACAATTCCTTTAAATAGTATCCAGGCCCTTATTAAAAATAAATAAATAAATAAATAAAAATCTTTAATTCTGATGTTGCAACATGAAGCACATTTTAGGTTTTCTGAAGAAAATATTAGAGCATGTGTGCTGAATTAAAGCAGCACGCGCAGCATTGAGAAGCAGTTGTGCAGACACGCAGACGGTAGCATCTTACATCAGATCTGTAGTTGTGTGTGCGAGCACTGCTCATATCTCGGGCTGATTCATGCTGCCTCATTGTGGGGGTTTGGACGGACAGATGGCCGCTGTGGGAGAGAGAGGAAAGAGTCTTGCGGGTGGAGGAGGATCTGTCCACCTCTCTCCCTCTCACTGCCAACACCGTCAGTCATGAATTTCAGCCTACATTACAAACACTTCAGCACGACTGCCGTACGGGTTTGTCCCTCTACTCCCACTGAGTTCACATAAAAGGATTAAGGAGTTGCATTTTTATGTTCGTTCTCAAGACAATTGAAATGATGATTGAACCTGTGGTGACCCTGATGTGTGGAAAATGCCTCATTGCTTATTCTCTATGCAGTTGTGAGCTATATGGCCTTGACGTCCTACTTAAGTGGGACAGAGACCTTTAAATCATTGTCAGTCTGGCACACTGCATGTGCACTGCTTTCAGTCGATAACACTGTTTATCAAGCACTTATAGAAGGGACATCATATGTGTGTCTGAATTAAGAGCGTTTAATTAGCTCTGCTTTCTGAGCACAGACTTTCTAAGAAGAAACAGGTCAAAATAGCAACCTATAGAAAATAACAGTACATGCATAAAAATATCCCCTTTATAAAGTTTGTGATCATTTTTATGGTACTACTTTACTGTGAGGTCTCATTAAATATTAGTTGTTAATGCATTAACTAACTAACATAATGTAACAATGAGCAGTCTATTTTATAGCATTTATTAACTGTTAATGTTAATTAATAAAAATGTTCATGTTTCTGTTTGTTCAACTTGCATTAACTCATGTTAACAGATACTATTGATCTTTAAAATATTAAATGTTAAGATTAAAATTAATAAAAATTGTTGAATTCTTTAGAAGTTTTATTTAATGTTAGTTCACATTAATGTAGTTAACTAATGTTAGCAAATGTGTCCTTATTGTGAAGCGTTACAATTTTATTTTAGTAATAGTTCATCCAAACCATTTTGGACATTTGCCCTCTATTTTTCCAAACCTGTATGTTTTTTTTTTCTTCTTCTCCTGTGAAACACAAAATGAGATATTTAGCAGAATGTCTGTGCTGCTCTTTTCCATACTATGAAACAGAATGGAGACTGGGGCTGTCAAGCTCCAAAATTGCAATAAAAGCAGGGTTGTTATCGTTAAACTAAAACTAAAACTTTTAAAAACATTTTTGTTAATTGAATTAAAGTTAAAATTAAATTAAATTAAATTAAATTAAATTAAATAATAAAGTAAAATAAATTAAAAATATAAAAACTAAACAAAAATGATAAAGTTTACCTTGGCAACCCACTGAAATAAGTTTAATTTGCAGCACAAAAATTACTAACTGGACGTAAATCAAATCTAAAACTGAACTCAAACTAAAACTGAAATTTAAAATTTCAGTTTTAGTTTTTTTTTTAATTTTTTAGTTTTTTTTTTTTTTTAGTTTTTTTTTTTTTTAAATAATAATAATAATAATAACCAAATAGTTAAATTGGGGGAAAAAATGACAAATGCACATAGCAAAGTTGAGATATAAAGTATGAGATATAAAATTAAGACTGTAATATATAGTATATAAAAAATACTGAAATAATACTGCCACAAATAGTGCATATGATTTGTGTTCTTAATTTCAAGTCTTCTGAAGCTATATAATAGTTTTGTGTGTAGAACAAACCAAAATTTAAGTCATTATTCACCGAAAATCTTTCCCTCTGCTGTAACTTTCAACTATCACTGCTACAACTTTTCATATGTCTTTGAAAATATGTGGAAGAGAATTGAGAATTTTAGTGAATAATTACTTAAATTTTAGATTTCAGATTTTGTCATTTTTGCATCTTGATGATGACCGTTTACTTTCGGAGCAGTGTGAACATTCTTCAGAGCATCTCATTTTGAGTTCCATAGATGAAATAATGACAGAACACTCATTTTTAGGTCTGTCCCTTTAAGAACATGCCTGCATGACATACTCTGACTGTGACGTGACTGAGCCACACTTAAGCCTTTATATATGAGAAAAATGCTGAAGTTGAGGCTGTAAGTATGTTTTCTGCCTATGGGCGAACAGCCAGAATGACTCTCTTTCTCCCGCTCTCCGTCCCCCTTCATAAGTGTACCGGGTGCATTGTGGAAATCCGTTTATGTTGCCCTATCCGGTGAGATTGGCTGTGGAGTGATCTGCGGATAACTTAATTGAATAATTCTATTGAAAACGTGCCATCAGGGAGTATAAGGTTTCCCTTTAAAACAGTGAACTTTAATCGGGTAAGTGGAGGCACTTCCTGTTTGGCCTGTGAGCCGTGCAGAGGCAGTGATGGGCTCTTCCTCCCACAGGGCCCGAGGCGGCCTCACGTTTCCACACACTTTAAAACCCACCGAAGAAAACCTTATAATAATCTACCAGAAATCCAGCATTTGACACCAACTGTGATACAGGTTGTTCACTGAGAAACAAAAGCACCTGTGAACGTTTTAAGATGCTCAAGCACTCATTTAGTGCTTTGATTATTCAATCATAGTCTCTTTGAGTCATTTCCTCTTTGCTTAAGTGGGTAAATTAGAATGTAGCTTATGGTTGTGAATAATTAGCATTCATTTACAGTTCATCTGTATGGGCTGTCATGATTATCGTAAATTCTGACCTATATTGAGACATCACGCAGTCTGATGCGATGCCATATGGACGGTAAGACGCTCTGCACCAGGTGTCCATAAAACCTGTCTCTCCTCATTAGCAGGTATAGATGATTCTGTTAGTGTTTTTTTTTTCTTTCAAGAACAGCATGCATAAAAATCACTATTATCTGACCGATATACAGAAACCGGTGTCCTGAAAAATCACACCTGTCTCTGTAACAGCCCTAGACAGAAAAAGAGAACACTATATTGTCAAATGGTGAAGGTTTGACTGCCTTTGTGAAAAGAAGTGCGTTTAATTGAAAACACAATATTGAGTTTTATAATGAAATATTAATAAAGAATCAAAAGGCTACTGAAATGTACTTAAAAGAGTACAATGGAAAATTGAAAAATAAAATAAGCTTAATCAATTTTTATTTTTTTTAATGTCCATGAAATGAAGACACCTTAAAATGACAAGAAATTGTATTGTGCCATCTCAGACTATGTAATTTATTATTTTATGTCTATTATTCTACCTCTTGTTTTGGTGTTTTTGTCAACCCTGTTACCGACACAATACTAGATACTATAGTTTAATTAGAACTCATATGCCACCAAAGGATATAGGCATTAGCTCAACAATATACCTTTAAAATGTTTGAATTTTACACAGACAATGTTTAAAAACAGAGTCAAACCTAATCATTGTCATCCCTGTTACCCACATGTCAAAACAGGTTGACAGTAATAGGTTTGAGGATTTCAAACAAATTTGCTAATTGCTAGCTAATAGTCAAGTTCACAAAAGCACATATTGTACACTTTGAAAGGATTTTATTTGTAGATATTGATTATATTAAATTAAATTTTAATTTAATTGCAATTATAACATACAATTGAACATCTGAGAACATTACATTCAGTTCATATTCAAGTATATTGCTTTAAAGTATATGATTTCCATAATAAATTCTCTTTTTAAAAGCATGCTGCTGAAGGGTGGTTAACATAGACTCGTTAGCCTCTGCTGGTAGATGTCATATGTACACCACCAGCCTCAAAAAAAAGCATATTTTTTCATTAACAGTCTTATTTATTTGCAGTATATATATGCTATGTTTTATGCTTTTAAGGAGGCCCTGCACCATCTGAGCAGCTGCTGCTGAGATAAATTGAGTCTGACACATAGCTTCCTCCAGGTTTTTGAAGATCTCCTTGGTTTTAGTTTGCTGCAGAGGATTTTGCAAAGCTGTTTGGAAGTTGGAAGTTAGCAAAACTTGTTTTAAAAGAGCTGTTCACAACACACTGCTTCCTAAATCATGTTATCTGTGGGAAACAGCAATAATGCCTCGCTAATGATAAATTCAATAAACGTTAGCGGTTCAAAGTGCTGCTAGCCCTGCAACAGCAAAAAGCAGATTTGCTAGTCTTAGCTTGGGTAACCAGCTGACAAAATCCCAATAAAACCAACAGATTGGCCTGACAAGGCTGGGAAATGCCATCCAGAGGGCACATTTACAATGTGTTTCCATGAAAACTTCTCTCCAGAGGCAGTCCAGCAGAATTCCTCCACTCGCTTGGGTTTATTTTCCTATGATAGATGTCTGTCTGCCATAATTGTGTTAGTCTTTGAAGGCCAAACAATGTGGATATTGTCTTTTTGTCGTACACAGGATGTGCTAAGCATGTGCAGCTAAGTGTTATTGCAGACGGCAGTTCATGTAAATAAAGCCAGAGAGAGCGAGAGCCTGCAGTAATTGTGTTCTTTGAAGATGGAGAGATTATGAGACATTAAAATGTGCCGTATTCGAGTACGTATGCATGAAGGGTTGATGGATCTCTCTCTGCCGGTTAACAGGAGCGAGTGCGCAGCGGCGGGAAGCCGTGATCAATCGCAGGCAGCCTCTCAGAGTGCATTTATTAACATCTCCCTTGCAAACCAAATTAATCCAGCAGTAATGTGGATTAATGGGCCTGTGCACAAAGCCACAGACAGATCGGGCCTCCGGTGAGCACAGCCACTGCAGTGCCGCGCATTAACTTCACACGCCGCTGCCTTTGTTTCCAGTTCCTGTCGCAATCCAATTACTGTGTTTGTGTGGAGTTGAAGAGAGACAGGTGTCCTGCGAAGACAAAAGCTGAAATACTTTAGACAGCTTACTTAGGAGCAGATTTGCTATTGTTATGACTCTTTAGCACTGCTGTGGTTTATTAGCCACAGCTAGCATTGTAGCGTTTGCCTGTGTGTGTGTTTGTGTGTGTGTGTGTGTATTTACCTAGCAGCTATACTCAGGGGGCAAATATTTCCTCAGAAATGAGTTAAATGTGATAAAAGCATCCCTTTAGGGACATTTGAAGATAGAAAAGATGATGAATAAATCAATTAATCAGCCTTTTTAGGGCTGTCATTTAAAAAGTAAGACCAATAGCTCCAACAGAACGAAACAGAATACAGGGATCTTGAGATTTTCAAAGTTGAAAATTAAAAATGATTAAAAATACATCTATGTGCTACATTAACAGTGTCGGCCCATTTGGAAATGTAATATATGACATATTTTGCCATATAGAGTGATATTGCCATGTATGTTACCTATAAGGCCATATTTTTTTTTTCACATATGTACATTCTCTGAGTAGATGAATATATAATTCTATGACACACGTGTGTGTGTGTGTGTGTGAGTGTGTGTGTGTTACCCATAGTCAAATCTGTGCAGTACATATGTTAATAATATGTATATGATGATTTATTTATGACTTGAAAAAGTAATCTGATTGCATAAATTAAGTTACTTGTAATGTGTTACCCTCGACACTGCTTATACTGTTGTAATAACAATAAATTATGCATAAATAATTGCAACTAACCCTAAACCAAACCCTCATCCTAACCATATGTTAGGTTCTTAATTACTCAGTACTTAAATGTATAATTAGTCACACTGTAACAAGGACACTGTAAAATAAAGTGTAACCTTTATTTATATATGCAACTTTAATAAAACAGCATATGCAAAAGTTCTGTATGATTATATATGTTTTTGTAATAAATTTGTAAAATATAAGTGTATTTTTTATAATATCAACATGTATTGATGGGTTTTAGGATGGATATAAATGTACATGACATATATATCCAAAATGTGTTACACATATACACAGCTATAGATGTATGTTGATATATGAAATTTCTATTAGGTTTCATATGTTTTACTTTTTTACTTTTTTTTTTTTACTTCATAATATATTTCATAAATATAAATAATAAACATATATACTGTACATTCATATACTGTATTTGTTTTTGACACCTATTTTCACAGATTTTGCAGGATGTGTGGCTTGCTCAGCTGCTCTTCTTTTAAAGCTCTAAACAAATATCTTTCCTCACTACAGTTGTACATTATTACAAAGAGACTTTGTAGCATTAAATAGGCTGAGTTATCATCTAAAACACATGTTTATACAGCTTTTGAGCAATGGAGTTTCAGAAGTGTAAGACCTACAGCGACCCAAGCAGAGAGGCATGGGTTTCTATGGGACTTGCTCATTAAATGCTCATTAATGCTGCTAAATTGTGTCTGCCAAATCCAATGAAACGAGCACTGGGACGGACTTGCCGGGAAATTTTATTAATCTATTAGGGCTAGCTGATATAATCCCTGCCCACTTCCAGAATAGTTATCTGGTATTTTATGAAATGGGGTGAAATAATGGAACATGGATTAAGGGCTAATTGAGGTATAATGTAGAGGTTGTATTTCAGATATATATAGCATATGTAAAAAAAAAAAAAAAAGGCAGTGATTAAGTCACACATCATTAAACTAATTAATAACTATGAGCTTAATAAAAAGATTGGAGACTAGCAGCTAAATTATAAAAAAATATATATTTAAAATAAATGTTTTCTATGTGAATATATGTTAAAATACAGCATCATTAGGCTACTCCAGTCTTCAGTACATGATCCTTCAGAAATCATTCTAATATGCTGATTTGCGGATTTCAAGAAACATTATCAATGCTAAAAACAGTTGTGATGCTTAGAAATTTGTAGAAAATATTACAATTTGTTTCAGGATACTTTGCTGAATAGAAAGTTCAAAAGAACAACATTTATTTGAAATAGAATTAGTTTGTAACATTATAAATGTCTGTCAGTTTTGTTAGATTTAATAAGTCCTTGCTTAATAAAAGTATTTAGAAAGTATTCATTTATTTGATATATCACGTTTAATTATAAACTTTTGTTTGCAGAATTTGTCATTGTTGTCTATATTAAAGTTATCTCCTTTGTGTCTTTTATTTCTTATTAAATGTGTGTGCGGTGCAAGAAGTGTTTGCGCCCATGTTGTTATATTTAAAGTTTTTTTGTAGAAGAGGAAACAAGTTGGCTTTCCGGTGCTCTCCACTCAGCTCCACAGACTGAGCCTCTAATTAAAGTGATTTGTGACTCATTTGCAGTATTACAGGTTACAGATGGAAGTGTCTAGATCTGCCAAAGACTGAGACCTAAAACAAAGAACTAGACTCTTACATTTATAAAGTGAGTGTTTACACATACAAAGCAGGTTGCCAGGGTGTAGCCATGCGGTTGCTAGTTGGTAGCTTTAAGTATTAGCAATAACAATAGTGACTCTTACATAAAAGCACACTACAAACAAGAAGAACTTACCCAACTGAAAATGCACAGTACAAATAAATGCAGAGACATCTTTAAAACAGCATGTAAACAAAATGCCATTTGCTGTCTAAATGATTTTCTTTCCTTTAGAAAACCCAGGGTCGGCCTCAAGAGCACACACAGGCACTCTAATCTACTCTCTACATCACATACGTGCACAGTCTGAGTGAGGTGAAGAGAGCAGACGCTTCACGGGCAGCCACATCCTGAGGAAGAGAAGGCAACATGCTTAGCGCAGGCCATGAGAATGTCAGCCGCTGGAAAGAGCTGGGCTCACACACACACACACACACACACACACACATCGTGATAGCAAAAGAAAGAGGTGAGATGCAGAAGAAAGGGAGTGATAAAATGAAAAGGTAGTAAACAGAGAGGCATGCTTCAAAGACCAGAGCGGAAGGGTGCAGATTGCTGCAGGGCAGACACATTATAGCCACCGTGACCAACTTCTCTGTGTGTGTGTGTGTGTGTGTGTGTGTGTGTTGAATGAGGTAAAATAACATACGGTGACAATGATACATTATACTGAACCAATACAGAATTGTTCAAACCTTGTGTACATTTGCTCAAAGGCTCAATTAGCCTGCTTGCTCTCATTATGACTGATGCCATTTGTCTGATAAGGGGGTGGAAACTTGAGCAAACAATGTTCCCCTCTCATAACCATGAGAGGCCTTACAGCGCCGCTGAAAACCTATATGTTATGAGATACAACTGAAGCGTGAGGCGTATTGGTGATCGCTCTGGGAAAACTGTGGATTTTGTTCAACTCTTTATTTGTGTTAAAAGTTAGCTCAACCTTTAGACCCTAAAAGAAGGGAAGATGGTTTTAGCTAGATGATGTAGTAATGTTGTTTAACTTAAGCACACTTAAACCAGTGCATTTCTTTCAGAACTTTGTTGAATTACAGGTATTGCAATGTTGCAGAACATTGGTGAGATTTTGTATTGTTGTGTGTGTGATATATAGATATATATATATATATATATATATATATATATCACACACACACAGACAGAGTAAAAATGTTTATGAAAATTAGGGGAAATTATTGTTAATTTTAATTAGAAATAATTATCTGTTGTGTTTTATATAGTAATAATAATAATAGCTTATGAATTTAAATATGCACACGTACAGTATAACAAATACTTATTAAAATAATGACTTAAAAATTATTGTAGTGTTTTTTTAAATAATTATATTATATAGATATAGATATACTATTATAAAAATAATATACTATTAATACAATAAGTATACAATTTATAATAATAATTAATAATGAAAACAATAAAATAAAATTTTATTAATATTAATACTAAAAATAATAAGATAATATAGCAAAAACATGTGGATAAGAGATTACTACAAAACAATGAATTGTTCTATAATGTCTTTGAGTAATGCATTCGTAATGACCTTGTTCCTTTTATCTGCTGCCAGCATTGTGTTGATTCATGAGTCATCTCTCTAAAGATATCTGCCATACTGAAACCTCTTATGATCCTGTTATGCTTCATTTTTGTTATGCATAAAGCCATCTTTTGCTAATATGACATGGCATTTCAAAGTAAGAAAAGTTATAATCTGTAAGACTGTATTTAGGTTTCTGTGCGGGAACCTCCGAAGCTGCTCTCCTGACTGACTTCTCCAGTCCTGGCCTCACAATGCAGTTAATGGAAACCAGACTCCTCTCGTCCATCTTCCACCGCTGACACCTTGCAACACTCTCTGGAGGTGTGTCTCATGCTTGTGTGTGTGTGTGTGTGTGCACATGTTCACACCCATATGTTCCAGCAGGGGAGCTGTGGTCAGGAGGGTCGACCTATTTTCTGATTTTCTGCAGAGTCTGCAGGCTGCTGGTTTCTTTAGAGGAAGGGTAGACGGGGCCCTCGGCCATATGGGCAGCCCCCTGTTTACCCAGTGGAGCGGCCTGCGGTGACAGTGAGCTATGGAGGGACTCGCTGCACCACATCTGCACAGCAATCAGGGGTTACACTGGATCTGAATGCAGCAGTCATCTGAGTCAGTGGTGTTTGCTAAAGAAAGCCTCACTCTTACTATTGATCATTCTTTTGGGATTTATTCTAAACCACTAATTACTAAACGTTACACATGACTCATCCAATACATTTGTGCTATGAACTACGCTGTGATTTCTTGCAGAGAGGTGTGTTATTACTTCTCAGTAATAGCTTCTCAAGTGTTTGGACTAATAGTTTCCACGTGACAGACAATAAATGGACACTGAAGGAGGGACTGAGTCAAATCTAGAGAGCATCATGAGTTCAATACACTCCTCAAAATCAATTATTTGTTTCTTTGACAGGTTTTTTTTTTTTTTTTTTTTTTTTTTTTTTTTTTTTTTTTTGCAGATTCAGTAGTATTACTTTTTATCAGTTATTTTTAAATAATGTTTCATGTGCTCTATAATTACTATTGTTCAAAAGTTTGGGGTTGGTGGGATTTTTTATATATATATATTCAGAAATCTTAATAATAAGTTGATTTGCTCAGGAAACATTTCTGATTAATAGCAATGTTGAAAACAGTCATGCTGCTTCATATTTTTGTGGAAACCATGATACATTTTTTAGATGTTTTCTTTGATAAATAGAAAGTTCAAAAGAACGGCATTTATTTAAAATAAATATCTTTTATAACATTATAAATGTCTTTACTCCCAATTTTGATCCATTTAATGCATCATTGCTGAAAAAAAGTTTTAATTTCTTAAAAAGAAACTTAATCACCCCAAATATTTTTGGTGTATATGTTCTTTTTACAATTTCTTTGCATTAATAATATTATTATTATATGGAATAATTTCGTCACTGTACTAAAAACTTACATAAAGGTTACTTTTGTACATACAAGTACCACATAATAGTGGCAGTACATAATCAGAAAATGTAAAAATCTAGTTTAAACTTAGATTTTTTCAAGTTTAGAGACATGCTGTCATGGAAAGCAAGAAAAATAACAAATGGGTGTGATGTTACATCTATGGAAAAAACAAAGCGTGTGCGAGAGTCAGAGAGGGGGATTCTGGGAGGAGAAGGAGCAGACATGAGGCTGTGTTTAGCTCTGTCCTCGCGGGGCCTCTGCTATGTGTGCTCTCTGTGGGAGCCACCAGGATTTCAGGGAGTACGAGAGGAAGGCGGGTGGGGGAAAACGGGATGAACAATGTTCACTCGTCCACTGCACTCTTTCAGCTGCGCTACCCCTGGCCTGTTTTGTTCGCCGGAGGCTGCTGTGAAACCCATTAAGAAACGGCAAGTCAGGCCCCAGTGAGACAACAACACAAACCCCTTACCCCCACACCAGCTCTTCTGTACCCCCAGACCCCTGGCAACAAAGACAAGGGCAGGAGGGGAGCGGAGCGAGGGAGAAAAGAGGAGGAGCACTAAAGAAGAGGAGTGCACGCTTCAGTGGCTCCCGCATTCAGGCGCCGTGGCCCCGCTCTGCGTGAAAGCGGCCGAGTGTTTTCAGTTCCACAGCACACTTTCACCTCGACGTGTCAGAATGAACCGTACAAATGAGCGCAGGAGAGTGACAGGCTGTGAAAGACGGCCTGAAAAGAGGGAAGAAAGGAAACAACAGAGTACAGGGGACCAAATGGGAATGAACATTTCGAAAATGTACCCAGAGGAAAACCGTCATGCTCAGAGTTTGCTCTTTGAGAGCTCAGGAGACTTAATTGAGCACTATTATGTTTCCTTTTGGTATCAACTTTGCCTCATACGTTTACTAAAATTATTTATGAGAAATACAGATAGACACAGATGAGACGCTCTTCTGTGTTTCATTCCACACTTGGCATATCTGAGCACAGTTTGATATTGTTGAGGTCTTTTCTGAAAGGAGAAGTATCAGATCAAATGTTTGTGTGAATATTTTTCACAGGAGAAATAACTGAGAAACATAAAAAAAAAATAAATAAATAAATAAAAAATGAAATATCATTGCTGTCTAACAATGAAGATGTTAAAGAAAACATATTTGGGATTTTAATGTGTAAACATCTCAGCCTTTGCAAACCTTGGTATCTTGGATGATATGAGCACAGTTTGAGACATTGATAAGATCTTTGAGAGGATATATTTCAGAAGAGAAGTTTGTGTGGAGAATGTGAGACGTTTATGGGTTTTTTTTTTTTTTTTTTTTTTTGCTGTTGTTTTTTTCTTACAGTAGAAATACCTGAGAATCCTTTTATCAGTTTATTATGTAAAAGTCTCCGCCTTTGAAAATTTTGGTATCTTGGACGATTTGTTTGAAGAATAATCAAGTTTAGGTGGGATTTTTTACAGAAGAAATACCTGAGAACCATGAAAAAGACAAAAGTCTCATTTTGTACTCAATTTAATCTCATTGCTGTCTAGGAGAAACAATGGAGATGTTAAATATATTTCATTAGGGATTTTTAATGTATAAAATAAATGCAAACTTTGATATCTTAGATGATATGAGCACAATTGGAGAGATCTCTTCTAATAATGCACTGAGATCTTTTTAATTTAGTTGAACAGAAGCAAGAAATGTCTCCATTTGTTCTTAACATATTTCTCTCTAGAAGGGACAATAGAGATTTTAAATAGACGTCATTTGGAATTTTTAATGTGTAAAAAAAACTGACAAACTTTTTTTCTTAACTGATATGAGCATAATTGGAGACATTGTTGAGATCTCTTCTAATACATAAATTATAGAAAAAAGTATTAATTTGTTCTTTATAATCCCATTTCTGTCTAGAAGAAACAATAGGGATGTTAAAGAGCTAAAATCTCAGACTTTGATTGCAAACATTGGTATCTTGGCAGGTCTTAAGACATCATTGACTATAAAAAAGACACGTCACATGGAAGTCTTCTCAGATGAAAAAATAAAAAAATAAGCAGGAAACTGCCCTATTTGTAATCTCATTTCTATCTAGAAGAAACAACAGAGATATTAAGATCCCATGAGTAAGCATAAGATCTCAGGCATTTGCACATATTGAGATGTGCAGTTGGAGAATAATGAACAGACGTGGCATGGAAAGAGGAATTATGACCAGACTCTTGTGAACAGATGGGAGAGGACTCATGAAAATGACCACATGGAAATGGCCACAAGTTTGTCCAGGCGTAATGGAGAACACATGCAAAAGGCTACTTTAAAGAGGCCAAACAAGAAGCGTTTAGAGACAGCATGGAAGTGATCAGAGCTACACAGTGTTTAGTGGTGGCCTGTGTGTGATACAGTGGCTGTATTAAAGGGTTTGCAAAGTGACTACGACTCTTGAGGCTGAGAGAATGAGGAGTTAAAGACTCTCCGGGAGTCTCTCTGTCTCTCTCTCTCTCCTTCCCTAAATAGCAGGGCACATATTTAAGACCCTGAGCTTCTGGAGATTTATGTTGTTTTGTTGCAATCAGGCCGTCGGTGTGGGACGCGCTCCAGCCTGCTCAGACAAACACACACACACACACACACACACACACACAGACTGCTTAGATAAACACTGCTCAGTGCAATATGACTCAGGCATATTCACACACACTGTGAGAAAAATTAAGAAAAGCTGGCACATATAACATATGAAAACTTAATTAATCATGTAATATTTACCACTTCAAATTCATGTCATTTTTAAACCTAAAAAGGTTTCATTCAGTTAATTTTAATGACTGTGCCCTGAGTCAAACTCTAAAAATCAGCACAAAATTCAGCACTTGACATGAGGAACCTGAAGAGATGTGCGAGAGGAAAAGAAGAGCACAAAAGTCTCTAACCAATGTTTTTTACTGTCATTTTTACACTTTTCTACTTAATCTGTTATTCAACACCATTACAACACTGTGATCACAAGGATTGCAGGTTTTTTTTTCCAACTGCTTACATGCTTTTTCAAAACTTTGCCTCTTTTTTTCCAAACTTTACACACAAATTCAAGAATTGCACACACAAAATGCAAAATGCCTCACATCTCTTGCAAAATGATGCACTGCATTCAAAATATCACAAACACATCTCAAAAGCAAACATTTGCAAACGCCTTTGCCGTAATATTAATTCCTGTTAGATTTTTGTGTGATACATAGAGAATTGTGTGTTGTCTTTTGCAAAAAGTGCTTTATGAAACTGAGTCAAAGTCTGAGAATTAGTGTATGGTTTTGCAGATTTGGTGTGTGGTTCTGGTGTTTGAGTGTCAGCTTTCAGAAATTATGTGACAAATAAAGATTTTGTGTGTAAACAGTTGAAAAAAACTTTAAAGTAGCATATTGTTTGCATAATTCATTTATTTTTAACTTTTAGCCAAAACACATTAACTATAAGCCCAAAACGCATTTAATTTTAATCTTCGATATAGCCCAAAAGAAAGACAAAAATAACTTTCAATTAGAATAATTGTATTATTGTTATAGCATGACTATTTATTAGAAGATATTATTAATTCATATTGTTGTACTTTTTTAATCTGTTGATTAATTAATTGCTATATATCAATTACTTATCTTTGCCTTGGCTGATTCTGTGTGTATATATAAATAGTGTATAAAATAAAAAATACAATTAATTAATTAATCAATTAAAAAATTAAAATAATAAAACACTTAACCTTATTTTATTTCAGCTAGTTTCCAAGGGAATATTTCTCTTTTACATTTAGATTAACTATATGAACTAAAATAACTAAAACTGACATAAAAAGTGAGTAAAAACTATAGACATATTATTTTTTAAAAATTATAAAAATGACAAAAATACTGAAAATGCAACTGAAATTAACATGAAAATGGAACATATACAAATTATTTTAAATATTAATAAAAAAGTATAATAGTTACTCAGATAATTGCTTAATTGCGTCAGATAACAGATTAATAATAATAATAATAATAATAATAATAATAATAATAATAATAATCTGTCCTGGATTTTTATTGGATAATGTAAGGGTTGTCACAGCAATGTACTAAAAACAAAAAAATGTTTTTCCTTTGCGTTTTCATTCACAGACAACAACGTTATCAAAACAATCCCTGTTCACATGGATCCATGAAAAATGACTAAGAACGCTGTATAATGCATTCAAGGCCAGTAGTTGGCGATGTTACTTTTTAAAGCAACACTACACGTATGTGCACAAACCTAAAGCCTGAACACTTCATAAGCGTGTACGACGTCACAGTTTCCACAGATTCACGTTGACTGTATTATTTTCACAACTTGCTATTTGAAACCCATTTTCAAAAGTTTTCAGGCCCCCAAAACACCATTGTCGTGTAAATCAACAGCCAAAACGCAAAAAAAAAAAGAAAAAAAAATGTTTTATTTATTTATTTATTTATTTGAAAACAGTGTTGTGCAAAAGCCCCTAAGTTGCTTTGGATACAAGCGTCTGTCAAATGCATTAATGTAGATGATACATTAGGCTGCTGTTTAACCCGCAACTGTTTAAAGATGCAGAAATACAAAGATTTTCAGAAATACAGAAAATATGTTTCTAATTTAAGTCCACATAATGGCACTGTCATCACTATTATGAAATCAAATTTACTGAGCCTAATTGAGCCAAGAAATGTTAAATGCAACCAGTGACTAAACCATTTGTAGTTGGCGAGACCTCAGTGTACTCCGCACACAACGATCAATAACTCTCAGACACAGCAGAGCAGAAAATAACTCTAGCCCAAGCGGGACTCCATCCATGCAGCTCCCCTTCAAAAAACAGGGTGGTCACTTCCTGTCCTTCGATTGACTTTCACCATCAACCCTGCTGGATCCATGAGGTGAGTAATAACACGTGTGCCAGCCGGCCCGCGCCCTTGTCCCGCCATGAGTCTCTGCTGCTTTACCTGTCTGACAGCAGGTCTGTCCCACGGAGAGCTCCCTCCCCCACATCTTTATTAGTCCTATAAATCTACCGCTGGAATCTGGGCTGCTTTAGGGGACTGATTACTGGAGGTGTGTGTGTGTGTGTGTGTGTGTGTGAGACAGTGGCATGAAGGACAGCAAGGACTCTTATATCATAGCAGTGCAGCGTCTCCTGTGCTGCAGCTCTGGCATGAGCTCTTTGCTGCTGTATTAGGTGTATTAGGGTTTGCACTTCAGTACTTCATTGGGAATCGGGGATATTGGGTATTGATTATTGATTGCAGAAGGGTGTTGGGGATTTATGCTGGTTATAATGGATAATTAGGTATTGATGGGAAAGGGGCAGAACCACAAGATCAGTAGCATTGACAGCAGCTGGTGTGACAGCAGGATTAATGGAGGGAAAACCAGCAGTGGTGGGAAATGTAAGCACAAATTTCACAATATGTCTATATCATATGTATAAACATTTAATTAATGTCTAAATCACAGTGGTACCTAAAAAAAAAAAAAAAAGTATGAGTCTGACTTAGAAGTTTGTTAGGAAATTTGATCACACGTTTAAGGAATTTTAAAAGTTTAAAAAGTATAAATACATTTTATTAATATTTATTTAAATAAAAAATTTATAATTTTTAACTAACTTAATGTTATTTTCTTTTCTTAATTTGTTATGTAGCCCACATTATAATGAAAATATTTGATAATTTATAAAGGCTGACAAATTAATACTGGAGTATTAATATATATTTATTTAAATAAATTTAAATTAAACAATTTATTTTAAAATGCGGAATACTTTTTAAATACTTTTTTTTACATTTTAATTTGTCATGAGGCTTACAATAGACCTGACAAATTTCTACTGGTTTACAGTCATTTTTTTTTTTTTTTATAAAAACGTTAAAATGAAATAATTTATTTTAAAATGTTAAATTTTTAAAAATACTTTCATCTTATTTTTTATATTCATTTGAATTTGTCATGTAGTTTACAATATAATTAAACTATTCAATAATTTATAATAGCTGAAAATTTTGACTGGTTTACAGTCATTTAAATACTTTTTATTTGTATTTAAATAAATTTAAATCATTTGTCTAAAAAACGTTGAATACTTTTTAACTCCTTTTTTATCTCGGTTTATATTTACATCTTCATTTGTCATGTATAGCTTACAGTATAATTAAATTATTCAATAGTGTATAATGGCTGACAAATTTACTGCTTTACAGCCATTTAAATGTTTTTTTTATTATTATTATTTAAATACATTTAAATTTAAATAATATATATATATATATATATATATATATATATATATATATATATATATATATGTTTTTTTTTTTAATTTTTTTTTAGTTGATTACTTTATCTACTTTTGCAATCTTATTATTTTAATTTATCATGTAGCTAACATCAGAATTAAACTATTAAATAATTTATATCGGTTGACCAATTTTTTTTTTTTTTTACTGGTTTACAGAAATACAATAAAATCACAGTGTTTGTTATTTTTGGCCTCTTCTTGTTTTTATACAGCAGAGACAGAAGGGTAGCAGAACTGAGGAAAGACACAGGCCAGACTCGAAACTGTCTCCCCAGGTTGGCCTTTAAGAGAAGATAAAAACAACAGTTTGACTTTTTGACATTAGGGTTGAGGGTTTCCTGTGACACCAGCTGCTGTTTGAAACTGCTTTCTCAAATTCAGCAGTTGTAAAATCAACATATATACGCTGTTAGTAACATTCAGGAAACATTACTCGATCATCCTCTATATAACACTTCTTCTCCCGTCTGAAAAGGACACGGCTGCTTGTTTGTACCATTCACCCCTTGAGATGCTTGCCGCCTCTCATCTGCCATATTGACCCAGACGGGCTGGTAGTACAGCACACATTTCCTGCGAGAGCTTTGATGTTCCCTCTCTCTGAACAGCGCCAGCTCGGCCTGCATGAGGGCGTCTGGAGACTGACGAGGTTGTCGTGATGATAATGAAAGCGGGCCGCACTGAACAGAAGATAATCTAGATGAGCCAGACGGAGCTCCTCAGAGAGAAAGAGAGTGGGAGAGAAAGTCAGAGAGTTAGAGAACGAGCAAAAAAAGGAAAAGAGAGGTATGAAATCTCTCCAGTCTGTTTGTAATTTACAGGAGGGCAAAGAGAGAGCCAATTAACCCTGCTTCCTAACCATGTCACTGGCCTCCAGAGTACCAAACCAGAGGAAATGGTCCCGTACGTTTCAGAAATAAGTCACTATTTAAAACTGACAGGGAAGAGTCGCTGTGAACCAGTGTGTATTTGATTTCAGGTTGATAACACATCCGGTTTGTGCGGTTGTTGCAGAAGAGAAAATGTAAATTAGTGAGGTTTTATGGTTCATGTCACTGACTGACTCAAAGTATCAATGGGCTTTATCTTTGAGCACAGTGTTGGAGATGGTGGTTATTGCAAGTGCACCAGATACATTGAACTGTTGTGAACATGCTAGCAATGCAGGTTTGAAACTAAATTTCTAACTCAAATAGAAACTCATAAGTGAATGAGTTGCACCTCTTTGCACCTATCATGCCTTAAAGGAATAGTTCACCCAAAAATAAACATCCTGTCATCATTTACTCACCCTCAAGTTGTTTAAAACCTGTGTCAATTTCTATCTTCTGTGGAACACAAAAGAATATTTTTGTTTTGATATTTATGTTGATAAGCAAACAGTTGCTGGTAGCCATTGACTTTCATACGTTTTTTTTTTTTTTTTTTTTTTTTTTTTCCATAGAACATCAATGGCTTACCGTCAAATGTTTGGTTACCAAATTTCTTCAAAGTATCTTCTCTTGTGTTCAACAAAGAAAGAAACTCATACATGTTTGAAACAACTTCCATTTCTGGGTGAACTATCCCTTTAAGAGGAAGACGAGAACAGAGAGCAGTGTGCAGGATACAGCGAGAGAAAGAGAGCATATTTGAGATTGTAAAGTGCTGTTAATGTTTAATGTTCAGTCAGTCCGGTGGCACACAGGCCCACTGCTGCGTGTTCCACACATCCTCCAGCAACAAGCATCCTCATTACCATGCCTGAAATTACCCTTTGACCCCTGCTCCAGATGGCTTGTGTTTTCATTCTTCTGCAAAAAGTGGAGAGTGTTTTGACACCATCAGGCTTCAGGCACGGGAACAAACCCTGACAACGGCAAGCTCAACGCAGTTTCTAGACATATTGTGCGCTTCTCTCGTCTGAGCGTGTTCGTATCGTAACTGTTTATTAGGAAAACATCTGCATTTGTTTGTTTGTAGGCAGCATGTATCATGTACAATGGGGTAAATATACATAAATAATGACCTTGAGCTTTGGAAAGGTACTATTTAAATGAAACATTATTTTTGGTGCTTGCTAAGGCAAACATAATTATTATTTTTGCGCAAACAAACCCCTAACCCTAAGTATTAAACTTCATCACAAAACTCGTTCTGTAGTTTTTGTATTATCATGTTACCTCAGATCATTTGACTTGTTAAGAATAGGTGTGTTGTTACTCTTCTAGAGCCATCAACCTTACAATTTTTATTGGTGAATTTTTTACTCTAAAAATGTCATGTGGTGTAACCATGAGGTAAAAATTATTTTCATTACACTTTGAATATATGTAAGTGTACACTTCTTGGTAATACATAATAATAATAATAATAATAATAATAATAATAATAATAATAATAATAATAAATAAATAAAAATAAAATAAAATAAAATAAAATAAAATAAAATAAAATAAAATAAAATAAAATAAAATTAAATTAAATTAAATTAAATTAAATTTTCACTACTGCTCAAATTTGTCTCTTATGCTGACCAAAGCTGCATTTAATGGATCAGAAATACAACAAAAATAGTAATAATGTAAAAAAAAATATTACCATTTAAAATAGCTGTTTTCTATTTGAATATATTTTAAAATGTAATTTATTCCTGTGATCAAAGCTGAATTTTCAGCATCATTACTCCAATCTTCAGTGTCACACGATCCTTCAGAAATCATTCTAATATGCTGATTTGATGCTCAATAAACTTTTCTGATTATTATAAATGTTGAAATCAGCTGTGCTGCTTACATTTTTTGAACCTGGGACATTTTTTTCAGGATTCTTTTATAAATAGAAAGTTCAAAAAACAGCATTCATTTGAAGTACAAACCTTTTGTAAAATTGTAAACGTCTTTATTGTCACTACTCATAATTTTAATGTATCTTTGCTGAATAAAAGTATTAATTTCATTCATTCATTTATAAATTAATGAATGTTTGTTTGTTTGTTTGTTGTTTCTTCTTCCTCCTCTTCTTCACCTTCTTCTTTTGCATGTTTTTGCATGTTTTTTCCCCCTCAGGATTCAGTGACACATGATCATTCAGATTTGCTGCTCAAAAAACATTTCTTACTATTATCACAGTCACAACATGTTTTAATAAGGATATGAATGTCAACAAGCAGGAATTTACTCATAACATAGCCATTCAGAGATATAAAGCTGGCCTAAACAAACACAACCTGTGGTTCTGCGTGTTGAGACAGAAAGAGCTCTTTACGAGGGAGGGGGTAGCGTTTGTGCCAAAATCAAGGAGGTCCCGTTCAAGAGCCTTCACCGCTTCTGTTTCATCCTCCATCGGGACGGGCCGTGAGCGCTGAAGTCAGTGGAGCGTCAGCAGAAATGTGCTCCTAATCACAGCGGCCTGTGTAAGAGCAGAGCTGTGCTTTCTGAAGACGCTGAGATCATCTGTATGCTTTAAACACACTCTCAAGGTTTTAATCAGGCTTTTAAAGGGGGAACAAAACTTGATTTTGGGCCTTATTCAAGTCGTAATTTTTCCCTTCCTCTCTTTCGATTGTAATCATTCTCTCCCACTAACCCCTTTTTTTGCTTTTTCCTTGCACGTTCAGGAATGTGTGTGTGTGTGTGTGTGTGTGTGTGTGTGTGTGTGTGTGTGTTTGAGGGGATGTTTACTTTTGAAAAACAGAGAAGAACTGCGTCTGCTCTCCAGGAACCTTCTGACAGGAATTTCTCAGAGAGGAGCTCTCATTCTTCTTCTCTGGATCTGCAGCTCAGGGCAGCAGGCCACAAGTTCCTTTAAAGCTGAGCGCGCATCAACACAAACAATAAAACACAACTCACTGTGACACTGTGACAAATTCAAACTGAAGTCTACTGACGTGACCAGTTACCGAAATATGATTTATTACATGCGAATTGTGGTCTGCATGCTGTAATCTGGGCTGTTTTTGCCCTAGATACCACCGGCATGTGAGGAGTAACTGAATATTGTAGAGCAATCTAATTGTTTCGGAGGAAAGTGAATAGTAAATGTCGCTCACTGCGCATGTCCCGTTCCTGTCAAGGATTGTTTTGGTCTGTTTTAGCATCAGAGGATAATGTTATTGCTCTGTGATGCTCCTTCATAGATCAGGAGACATCATAGAGTTTATTTGACATTTAAGCTTAGTTTTAAATGTTTGAAAATTCTTAGTAGAAATAGCAAAGACTCAAATGAGACAGTTGATGACGGTGAGAGTGGGCCTACGAAGCTATAAAAATTCATTTGAATAGCACAGCTCAAATAATTTGAGGCTTTGATGAGAAATTTCTATTACAAGTTCTATTGACTGAAATATGACTTTTTCTTGTAAACTTCACAAATCACATATTTTGTGATGTTGGGATCCTTCTTCTGAAACTCCGGGAGATCCATATGAGATACTGTTTTTTTTTTTTATCATTATTATTTTTGTTTGCTTGTTTGTTTTGTTTTGTTTTCTCATAATAACAACGAGGACTTTACAACTCACCATTTGCTTTCCATTTATTTCACTGCTTTCTATGAGAAACAATATACAGGCCTATACTATTGATCTAAAGTTTGGAATAATTAGGTTTTTTAATGTTTTTGAAAAT